>SADC01000220.1:173696-240819 GCA_004194705.1 Ditylenchus dipsaci
CTGCGTACCATACCAGGCCACCTGCGTACCATACCAGGCCAATACATACCTTACCAGGCTACCTACGTCCCTATCAGGCCACCTTACCCTACAGGCCAACTTACGTACCCTATCGGCACTTACCTACCCACCAGGCCATCTACATACCCTACCTGGACACTTACATTACAATACCAGGCACCTGAGTACCATATTAGGCCACCTGCATACCATACCAGGCACCTGGGTACCATACCAGGCCAGTGGTACCGTACCTGGCCCCTACGTACACTATCAGGTCACCTGCGTACCATACCAGGCCACCTGCGTACCATATTAGGCCACCTGCGTACCATACCAGGCCACCTGCGTACCATAAACGGCCAGCTGGTACCATACCGCTAGCTGAGTACCATACCAGGCCACCTGCGTACCATACCAGGCAGCTGGGTACCATACCAGGCTAGCTGGGTACCATACCAGGCCACCTGCGTACCATAGCAGGCCAGCTGGGTACCATACCAGGCTAGCTGGGTACCATACCAGGCCACCTGCGTACCATAGCAGCCAGTTGGGTACCATACCAGGCTAGCTGGGTACCATACCAGGCCACCTGCGTACCATACCAGGCCTGGGTACCATACCATACACTATCAGGCCACTCGGGTACCCTACCAGCCACATACGTACACTATCAGGCCACTTACCTACCCTATTAGGCCACTTACATACCCTACAGGGCACCTACACACCCTAGCAGGCCACCTACATACCTACTGGACACTTACATACAATACCAGCCACCTACTAACCATAAACTACACTAACTAATCCTTTCGAGACAAATAATAATGCATGCTACCACCAAGATTTGAACCATTTTGCATGCCTTGTCCCCAAGGTAATCCAGAAACCACCAAAAATGCCTTGTCCCCCTACGTTTTGGCAACTTTCAAGTGGCCATAACTTTTTTTTCACACGGTCGACCCCAACTTTTGATAATTTTTCAGACAGTAAATCGACCACGCTGAATCGAATGGTGCAATCAGATTTTCGATAGGATCAGTGGAACACCCCTAATATTTTTTTAAATTACATTGTGACGCACAGACAGACAGATCCAGCGCTATAGTAAAGGGGGATAGTTTGTAATCTGTTTATGAAATATCAAAATTTTCAGTTAATTATTTTTACTTTTGTGTACTTAATAATTTAGACTCTCTGATAAAAAGACTCCTATTATGGGTATATATCAGCTTAGAAAAAATACTTTCGGAATCCTCATTTTTTATGTTTTTGTTACATTCAAACCCCGTCTTAACAACATCCTAACAAGTTTGTTACCGCCTTATGACAATTTTCGGCTCTATTCCTCAAAGATGGTTTATTTTGCTCTGGTCCCCTTTTATTCATGATTTTATAGGCTTGGGTAATGGTCACATGTCAAAATATGAGAAATAAGCAAACAGATCCCTTCATTAAAAACCATGCCTCAAAAAAGTAAAGCTGAATTTTTGCAAGATGATATTTCCATTTGTTTGGCCTACTCGTTCAATCAAATTTATTATTCTGATGCGGCACGACTAAAACACACATTCTAATTTGTGAATATCTGAATATCTAAAGCACATACAACTAAAACGAACAATTAGCCAACCACCTGCTTTACACTCCGAAATTATTTTAGGAGCCGAGTTACGAGCAACTAGCCCAAATGGACTTTGCTGAGGCCGTCATTAAAGAAACTTTGAGACTTTATCCGATCGTAGCTTTGTAAGCATTTTTGCTTTTTTCCGGCATAATAAATTAGTTGTTTACTCTGTTTTTAAGTGCATCAGCTCGAACTTGTTGTAGAGATACGACTATGGATATTTGCCAATTGAGAAAGGTACGGTTGTACAGGCTGACGTATTGTCCTTGCACAGCAATGCAGCTCTTTGGGGTGATGCACCACAAGAGTTTAGGCCAGAAAGGTATTAGTTGATTATTTTTTCGGTTTTTTAAAATATAATTTGAATTAATTTTTATTTGAGTAATATTTGCACTACTCTCGATAAAACGACACCTCTAAGGACCAGCCAGAAGTATGGTTTTTATCAAGAGCAGGTGGTATATTTGAAGATAATCTCAGCTGAACGCCTAAGCCTTAGCCGGCTGAGTTATGATAATTTTTTCTCAGCCGCATTCGGGTCCGAAATTTTCCTCAGTCGCACACCTCAGCCGGCTTAGTCATGAGTTCAAACTCAGCCGACTGACTTTAGTCGACTGAGGATATTACAGGGCTCCCAAGTTTTTTTTCAAAAATAAGTACATTTTCGAAAAAATAAGATTTTTGGCCCGAAAATAAGTACATTTTGAAATTTTGCTTTTTCGTAACTTTATTAGATAACTTATCCTTAATATCGCCATTTGTCATCAAATTCTTTATTCAATCAGAAAAACCAACAATAACAACCAATGAATTAGCAACAAACAGTTAAAAGTACTTTTCCCAACTTCTAATCTTGGTTAACAGAACATTGCTTTTCAAATTTATGTCGTAAACGATTTTGAAAACTGCGAATAGAATAAGAAAACGGACGAGACTTTTTTCTGCCACCTTTTGGCTTCTTTCTGCCACCTTTTTCGAGTTTTGGTTTAAAAGCTTTTTTCTGCTACCTTTTGGCTTTTTCTGCCACCTTTTACTTTTGGTTATTATTCTTTTCGACCACACAAGTCTTCTTTCTTGCACCAAATCACCTTGTTTGAACCAAACCATATGAAACAATAAAAATAAGGTATGCACACAGGTGGATTCGAACCGGTGGCAGAAAAAAGCAAAATGTGGCAGAAAAAGATTTATCCGTAAGAAAACATTGAGTACAACACAAACAAAATTCACTTTAAATTTATTAAAAAAATTGCCCACTTTTTCGTTCTAAGATATTTTGTGCCGAGATGCTGTAAATTTTCGAAAACAAGTACAAATAAGTACATTCGTCGAAAATAAGTACATTTCTTATAAATAAGTTCACTTGGGAGCCCTGGATATTAGCACACTGATCAAGAGTGCCGGATTATAGGGAGTAAGCTTTGTCGCATTTTTTCGTCGGCCAGCCAAATAAGGCTTTTTCACAGTGTCGGTTTATCGAGAGCGGACTGTATATAAACCATGTAAGCTAAACAACCATATAAATATCTCAATGGAGTTGTTTAGCTCTTTAAAATAAACTAGAGTTGGCTTGAGAATAGTCTGTTTAAGAATTTCGATTTCTACCGACAAACAAAATTAGAAAAAAGCTTTGCACTAAAATGAATTGATGAATTTGTGAAAATTCGATTTCTTTTTGAATTTTGAAAAAAATTTACATTTGTGTTGTTTTCTTAAATTCTTAAAAAAAAATTACTGTCTTTTAAATTGGGATAAAAAAACCAAAAACCAAAAATTTGAAAAATTAGTTTGAAGGACGAAGGTGGAAAATTTCCACTGTAAATACAAAGATTATTCTCGAAAATATTCTTGCGAGTCGAATTATATTCCTGAAATAATAATTAGATTGAGGCGAACAATCTTTGAAATTTTTTTGAGCAAACTTTTTTTAGGAAAAATATACACTTCTTAAACTTTAAATTTTTCCACAAGCCAAAAATATCTTTGTTTGATTTAGTAGTGCAAACCGCTTATTTTTTGAACATTTAAAATTGTGCTCCAGTTTGTAGGGTAAAGGTTTTTCTGCCAGTGGGAATTATTAAAAAGCATCTTTTCACTTAAACATCTAATTGGCTTGTTAAGGTGGTTACAAGAGGAAAGCCAGCAAACCCGACATCTACTCGCTTGGTTACCGTTCGGTGTTGGCCGCAGAATTTGCGTGGGTAAAAGGCTGGTGTATTTGCAAGAAAAGTTGGTGCTGGCTCACCTTCTTCACAACTTTAACCTAAGTTGCTGCCACAAAACTGAAGTAAACAATATTTTTGTCAATAGTATTTAAAGCGTCTACAATTAAACTTGCATTTAATTTCTGACTTTTAAGTGGTTAGTCATGGTTTTGTCCCGATGAATATTTTTAGTCCAAATGACTCTGAATGACCACCCATTTATTCTGACTCAGAATTAAAACCCATGATATAACTGTAGAATTTCTCGTATACTTTACTAGAAATTCTACAATTATTTTATGGAGTTTCGTTCTTAGTCAAAATGAGGCCAACCGAATTAACTGTGGGATTATTTCTCGTGTACAGGGTGTCTCAAAATTAATTTGTATTTTTAAATAAAAATTTCGGGGCTTTTGATATTTTTTGTACACTATTACTTAATAAGACTGTTTTGTTGAGCTTTCGAATCCCTGTAGGTGAATCTATGTTTAAATCGTTGGCTGAAACCCTCAAAAAAATTTGGGGTCTCACCGGTGCGCGAAAGCCCTCGACAAATACCCGATACTCTTGGGGCACCCTGTATTATGCTAAAAACTCTACAGTTAATTAGGTTGGTATCATACGGAGTCAAAAATTTCTATTATAATTTACGAGAAATTTTACACTTTTCTTATGGAATTTCGTTCTGAACAAAAATAAAAAGGTGGTTATTCGTAGTCATTTTGAACAATTATAGTCAAAAATGTGCCTAATCCCCTAAAAGTCAGAAATCGAAAAAAAATTTATCTGGAGGCGCGTTACATAAAAACTCAAACAAATTAGGACAAAATCACACTTGTTGGGTCAGCTGTGCTTGCACCAAAAAGTGTAACTATCCAGTTGGAAAGAAGAGTCTATTGAATTTTCATTACAGACTTTATAAATTTGTTTTAAATTTCTATTCCCACCATAAAAATTCATCTTTCAATATCAAAAAGTGCCTGCTATACAAATTACTGGCTGAAGCTTTAACCCACTAATCGTGTTCATAATTGCATGTGTAATAAAACATTTATATTACGCTACAAAAACCACCAATTTGTATTTGCAAAAAGTGAACAATTAAAAAGTCAAAGATCTATAAAATTTGCTTCATTAATTTTATAACTTTTTTATTGAATAAAGTTAAAACAAAACAAATAAATAACTTGTAAATTAACATTCATACAAATACATGATGGGCAAATAACAATGGTACAGGGTGAGATGATAAACCGCCATTATTAAAATATGGTTTTAGATTTTTTTTCGAAAATGACTCTCAAGTTAATTATCATACAATTTGTAGCTTATATTTCTAGCTACAAATTAGATGGTAACTTACTAAAAAACCATTTTCAAAAAATATGTCGAAAACACGATGCCAGGCTGTATTTGTTCGAAGGACCCCGAAAATGTTGCCTTGGTCCTTCATATGGTTTTTTAAATTTTTTCATTTTTGTTTCATAAATAATTTATTTTCACTACATGTGCATTTAAACATTTGTTACCATTTATATGAAAACCATACTAGCTATGTAATCTTTTTTGGAGTTTTTTTTAGCTTGTGTGTTCGGCTTTAAGTTTTGCAGTCTAGGTTACAGTGAACTCAAAGAGTTTTTCTTGCTTCCTTGCAGTTCAGAAAACCTGCTTGAGTCCGTCCTAACATGCTCTGGCCTAAACATACACTGCCTAAGCACAATCCGAAAAAACCAATAGCAGGACCAACGAAATTTTTTTTGGGTCTTACGAACACATATAGAGCCCTAATTTTTATAACAGAAAGTCCTTTTTTTGCCTCACCCTGTAGTAGTAATAGTCAAAACCTTAGTATTGAACAAAAACAGCTTTGCATCTTTTAACAAACTAAATGATATGTACATTAAAAGAGAAAAACTAAACCTTTGAAACCACAATGTACAAAATGAACTGGCTTTTGTGGAAAACATTCATATTTGATATTATTAACACAGAAACATCAAAAATAAATACATTATGAGAAAGAACAACAAAAACATCAAAAAAAACGAATGGGCGCGACACACAAAGAGATCATATAATTGCAGGCTTTTTGATTGTAGATCATTTATTAAACAATTAAATTTACAGTTATAATATAGTTATAATCAGGCTCTATTGTATTTTAAGGGCACATTTTTCGCCTTGACCAACCTCCCCCCTGCTGTTTTAGGACGATCATGCTTAAGGTGATCACGTTAACTATAATCACCATGTGAAAATAACTATAATGGACAAGGAGTACCAAGACATTTTTCAATAAAAAAACAACAGGGAGCCAAGGCAAAAAATGTGGCCTTTTAAAAGATAAAAGGGCTGTTATAATACAAGTCACTCTTTTAAATCACTAAACATACTATATTGATTCTATAGCCAGAATATGGTATTTGCATACCATTTATGGAGGTCCTGTATATTTTTTCAGATGTTAGAAAGCAATTTGTTTGGCTATTAATGGAAGAGTTTCTCTCGGACCTCGGCGATCGACAACCTTTCCGGCAACAATAGAACATAGAGGAGACGAGCAAGATTAGAACACCCATGACAACCACAAACAATCCGATTAAGCTGGCGTAGTGGCACATCCATGGCTGCATCATTCTGTCCATCCAGCTGGCAAAGTCTGATGAGGTAGACGACAATGACGACACTTTCTGATTTTCTTCCAATTTGAGAACTAAAACACAAATAAGTGATTATTGGCGTTAAATATAGCTTTGAGACAGCTGAAGCCAAAAAGCCCACGCAAAACAAGAGCTTCAAGTTAAAAAGATTTGTTTTTGAATTATCTTTTAATAAAGATTTGGTTGAAAATATAATGATTTATAAAAAAGCTTAGTCAAAGCGTTTTAAGCGAGGGCATAACTTATTCCAAAAATAATTTAAAAATAATACAGTCAAAACTTTTATTAACTTATTCGTGAAAAAATAGGGCTTTTGTGATGTTTGGGGCCGACTTTCAATTTTTCAAAAAAAAAAGATGCCTCAATCCCTCAAGCATTTTTTCCCAATACTTTTTCCTAAGTATCTTTAAAAGTACTTATTTACACTTTTAAAGCATGTTTATGAAAAAAACTTTTTTTGGTAAAAATTTTTGAAAAAATCGCCTTTGCCACTAAGCTGATTTTGGAAAATTAGGCAATACAGTCAACCGTCGATATAACGGCCCTTACCTCAAGTTCGTTCTCACCTAGGGCACGACATTTTTTTACCCTGATTTTCGAATTGTCTTGCGAGTTGTCTGTGGCTAGTCCAGTCCTAAATATCGTAAGGATTTCGATTTTGCCGATCGTTTTTTAAATAAAAAACATTTTGCCGAAAAGATCCGCGGGTACTCGACATAACGGCCCTCTAATTTTAAAATAGGGAGCCGTTATATCGAGTACCCGCGGATCTTTTCGGCAAAATGTTTTTTTATTAGAAAAACGATCGGCAAAATCGAAACCCTTACGATATTTAGCACTGGACTAGCCAAAGACAACTCACAAAACAATTAAAAAATCAGGGTAAAAAGAGTGTCGGACCATCAGCGGAAAGGAACTTCAGATGGGGACCGTTATATCCAGAGTTGACTGTATTAACCAAGGTCGGCCCTAAAAAGCACAAGAGCCAAAATTTGTTTCTCGATTTCTTTGAATCGATTTTCGGAGTTTTCATTACCCCTGTTTTGAAAGACTTGTCCAAAAACTAAACAGATAAAAAAATTAAGATTTTTTAGCAAAAGAAAATAATTTGCACATTTGAAAGCAAAAACCCCTTATTAATTTAATTATATTTTTGGAGAGCCTTACGTTTATGAGGTACTTTGTCTTTTCAAGGCCAATTTTTTTTTTTGCAAAAAAGATCGGTCCACACTGGTCTATTAGCCACCTCCCCTAAGTCAAAAGTCAAATTTTAGTAAAAAAATTGTTGTTCAAAAAAGCCCCTATAAACATTTTTTTATGTAAATTACAGACTCTAAAACATTTTTCCCGATCAGACCAGAGTAAAAAGTTCAAAAACAATTCTCAAGCAAAAACCGAAACTAGAAAAGGTTCAAAGTTTGTGCAAGAATCATTTTGCCTACTTTTCTAAAAAGCCAAAAAACATTTTTTACCTGTGTGTGGAAGAAATAAATTTTCCAAACTCAAAAATCAACTTTTTTTTATCAAAAATTGTTACTTTTTATACCAACTAAAAGCACTCACTTCTTTGCAACATGTCTGATACATTTTCAGCAGCTTTTTGGTCCAGCCTTTGCCTTTCTACCTGCATTCCTTCTACCAGCAAATGAAAATCGTTAACAGTGTAGGATTTGGGTCGGAAAAAAGCGTTTTCTGCAGGGTTTTTGTTGGCTAAATCAGGTGTTGGCTTCATGAGCTTGCTGGCAACAGTCCCCGAAGCACTCGTCCTGATCAGTGACTCTACCCTGGAGCTGAGCACTACCACCCAAATATAAGAGACTGTGATTAGGTGGCAAAAGTTTAGTTTCTGGTGCTTTAATCCACTGTTCAACGAAATCATATTAACTGCTGGACTATCAATATAGCAATAAATAATAATTATTCTTGCTGGAGCGGAAAAATTAATTAGTTAAAATACATAAAAAGGCAAAATTTAAATTTTTTGAAAATACGATATAACGGGCACCGTCTCAAGTTTGTTTCCACTTAGGGTCCGACACTTTTTTAGACCTGTCTTTCAAGCAATTTGTCACTTCTGATTCGTCAGAACTGACAGTTGGTTTTTGTAAAAAAGAACTTTTTTTTCAAAAGACCTTTCTCTTACAAAGACGACAGTTGAAATCGGAATCTTTGCAATTTTTCGGACTAACTGACGCACCACAATTGACAAATCGGGTGATAGTCCCTGTCGCCCATAGTTTTTTCCTCATAAAAATCAATTTTTACACATTTTTTAGACTCAGGATAGGCTTTTTTAATTTAGCCGGGACTAAAATATGTTTTACGCACTTTTTGGGATTGAGGAAATATATTCGAGAACTTTTTGATAAGACTTCGAAAGAAAAAAAAATAATGGGGGGGGGGCTATTAGCTACTAAGGTCACAAATTGGTTTTAAAAATTATGTTGGAAAAAATGTGAGAGCCTAGATGGAAAAGAACCTTTTTAAGCGATTCCTTCTATCGAGCGTCGACTGCAACAAAAAGCCTCAAAACTTAAGCCTTATACTATTTTATTTATTCTTGCTTAAATTTGTGCTCAATGTCACGTGATCGCGTCAAACACTCAGAACTGCAAATTAGTTACACAAAAATGGATAAAACTTTAATTAAATCACATTTTTATAAATAATTGCTAGCACGTTTGGCAGTTTAACACGCACATTTTTGTTTCTTAAAAAATTAGGACAATCAAAATATACACTAGCTTTCAGGCTACTGCACTTTACTACAATGCAAGTGGGAGCTGCCAGATAAACGTGGGTGGGTTGGACCTAAGATTAGGGCGATTACAAGAAATAATTAGAAATGTTTTTTAAAAGGTATAATCTAAGCTTACAAATTTTTATTTTCAGATCTCAAAACAGAACATAAAATCAAAATCAGAGGAAGCGCACTTTTGACCTTAACCAAAAAATTTGTAATGTACCATTGACTTACTCGAACCTTTATTGTCTCGAGAGGAATTTCAAATATGGCCATCAATTCTCACTTTTTAGAGTAGTTTGGATACGCTGATTATGGATCCTTCGTGAGAAAAAAGTTTTACTTTAAAATTTTGTAACAATGTATTTTTATGACGAAAAGTCAGTCTCTGAAAGTTTCTTTCTTTCGTAAGTACCACTGTTAACGCGCCTGAGGCAAACATTGTTGGGTATGTAGTGTTTCTTTCAAACCCCCCCCCCAAATCATAGGATTTTTTTTCAAAATTTTTTAAGCTATTTTTTGAATTTTTTTGAACTGAAAATCATTATTAATGCTTTTTATTGAACAATGGTGTGGTTAATTTAGCATGGACGAGTTAAAAGGATTCAATACGAAGCTTCTTTATTAAGTTTTGTCTTTTTCTGATGACCAATTTATCAAATGGCTTCAATCTAAGAATTTACAACTAGACAGTGTCCAGGAAAAAAAGATTTAGAAAAATGAAATAAAATGTTAGCGTTTACAAACATACCATGAGAAAAAGCATTAATAATGATTTTCAGTTCAAAAAAATTCAAAAAATAACTTAAAAAATTAAAAAAAAAAATCCTATGATTTGGGGGGGGGGGGGGGTACCAACAAGAATAGTGCCCGAAACTTGTTAAAACGAATTTTTTAAGCTAAACTTGTCAAAAAGAAACGTTTCAAGACGAAACTTGTCAAATACGAAAACTTTCGAAACGAAATTTCTCAAAAATTTGCCTTGATTTTGCCTTTGCCCCCGTTTGAAAATTTTCTTTTTCGACAAGTTTCACCTAGTCAGTCTGGATATCACTAACAAGTGCTTTAATTTTTTTTTGAAAATGGTGGTTTTAGGTACTCCTCAAAAATTATTGGATGGGGGGGTGATGAAATAGCATCAAAAACTCGTATCAACCAGCTACAGTTTATGAAATACAGTCGACGCTCTCCATTGCGTCCGGGCTGGGCCGGCCCGACCCGGACGCAATGGAGAGCTGGATGCAATGAAGAGCGGACGCAATGAAGAGAGTCATAGTATTGAACTATTCACAGCCGGTCGCTATGGAGAGCGGACCTCCTCTCCCACCCTCTAATCATCTCTCACCCCTCATTTTTCGACTGGGATTAGATTAACAGTTTAGAGTTACAGTCAAACCTCGATATAGTGAGACCCCTTGGGACCGGCCTTCAGGTGTCACTATACTGGAGTGTCACTATATTGGAGTGTCAATTTAGTCATTTTATTTAAGCCAAAATTAGATTGACTGATCTTAGGGTGTCACTATATTGGAGGTGTCACTGTATTGGAGTGTCACTATATCGAGGTTTAACTGGAAGGCCATTTTTGATTTAAAATTTCAAAACTTTTCATGGGTTGAAAAATAATCCCCCTGGGGAATAAAAGAGGCTACAAAGAAATCCTTGCTCAGCTCTTCTCGATTCTCTCCAGGCAAAGCTTCGATGATTTTCTTTTTGTTTCCAGAGTGATCACTCTTCGTTTGCCAGGAGTTGAGGCTAAGAGTAAATAAACGGAATTTTGACAAGAACAATAACTACCGTATTTCCACTAATAGATTGTGACTTCCTCCTTCTGATGTAGTAGGATTGTAAAATAAACGCGCCCCGGGGCAGTTATTAGAGAAAATACGGTATGCAATAACTATATGATCACAAAAAAACTACACGATCACAAAATTTCAAAAAACGGAAAGAACACTGGCAGTGCAAAAACAATGTTGTGAACAATGTTTTCCTTGCAGAACATATAAAAATAATTGGCTTTTACAACCCATTTTCACGTTTTGTCCCTAATTTAACAGGCGGACGCAATGGAGAGCGTTAATTATAATGTCGGGACCAGCCTCACCCGGACGCAATGGGGAGCTGGACGCAATGAAGAGCGGACGCAATGGGAGAGTCGTTTATAGGTAATTTCATAGACAACCAACCAAACCAAAAAAAGGCGGACGCAATGGAGAGCTGGACGCAATGGGGAGCGACGCTATGGAGAGCGTCGACTGTATGATATAAAGTAGATATAAATGATAGAAGGTAGATATATAGCTACAAATGAATACTCTCTGCTAGGAATTGCCAATCATACAGCTTGACATTAACGAAAAAAGCAATAAGTTTAAAGGAAAAAATTGGTTATCAAAAGGCTTTTATTCTACCATCTTTTGGCTTTGGGTTGATACGTAAGCTGACAAATAGTAGAAAAGGGCAATCCTACAATCTTTACCAGCTAAACTACACTGCTAAAGAAGCCACAAAGACATGCTTTTGTGTACATAAACTGCTAAGCCCAGTCTTTTTTTGCGAATAAAAGATAGTAATTTGAAAGAATGGCAGGCTTATTTCATACATTCTGTAATCCGCTCACTACGTAGGCCCAACAAAAAAAAACGCTTAGCCTAGGAGGAATTTGCAACAAAAATGAATAAGGAGTTTTAGCTCAAATCAAAAGGCGTGGCTTTTTGCCCAGCCAGCCACATGGCTGGCTGGCTGGTCAATAGTAGTTGTGGTAGCACCTGTTTGGATTTTAACCTTTGATAAAGCCAAAAATAAATCAGGCTTGCAAACTTCCATAATTAAATGGATAAATTTTTTTAATGTCGCAAAAACTTTAAATATCAATCACATCTAAAAACTGACCACCTCGATTTTGAGGACATATTTCTCAACTCACGGAATTTATCTTTCATTGCTCTATTGGAGTTTTTTATTTTGTCACATGCTTTTTGATTACATATTGTTAATTTCGGGTTGACAACCGAAAATCTCGAGATCGACTTGTTTGGCCTGTTTCTCTCGAAAAAATATATTTTTTCAAGGTTTAAACACCATCAGGTAGCCCTGCAATTCTACTCTCTGATAAAGTTCTTTCTGATGAAATCCTGATACGTTATTTACTGTATTAACTCCCCACCCTACAGACCCTATATCTCAGCCTGTTTTTTTGCGTTTTTGTTTATTAACACGAGCTCTTCTGATTCCACTATTCAGATTCCGGTTGAACACCCAAAAATCTCAAAATCGACCTCAAAATTATCCGATCTTAAGGTGCTTAAAAAAACTCCCCATGAGGACTTAATACAGTAAATACGGTAGATTAAAAGTTTTTTTTGTCAATTTATGATGCTTCAAAAAATTTTTTAATTTTTTTATTGAAACAGCAAATATTTAAATTCAGTCAATTATTTATGCCGTATAGCCTTCGATTCCGACGAAGTTGGTCTGAAGATTTTCGAATCGATGATAAAACGAGATATATGTGAAATATTTTTTCTCAGTCAGAGCTTCCAACTCAAATTTTCAAAAATTAGACAAATATTTAAAAAAATCAGATTTTTGAGGATTCCTAGTTCTAAAATCAACTTTTTCTGAGTAATCAACCCAAATGGCAGCCCTGCTCTAGGTTGATATAGGTTCTTCAGGTCGAAGAATGCGTTATTCTAGAGCAAGGGCTATTTTAGCAAAAATATAGTGTAGAACAAAAATAAGTTCGAAAGGTAAATAAAAGGTGCTTGCTTAGAATACAAGATTTTAGACTTTTATATGAATCTAGTGTGAGAAAAGTCTGTTTGCAAGCGACCAAAAGAGAGAGAAATGAACTTGGAAGTAGACTTTTTGTTAAGCATTTAAATATAGACCTAACACCTTCACTTTATTTTGAACCCTTGGAACAGAGACCACATTCCTTGTACTGCTAGGTTCAAAAACTGAAAGTTGTGTTCACTGTTTAAGCAAGCTAATTATTATTATCAAACTTTTGTTTACCCGTTTTTTCATTATTGTAGGTTAACTACATTTCTGCGGTGTCAAGCTGTGCCTTAATTAAAGAAAACTGAAATTTTGAAAAATGTTCAAGATGTGTTTTGTTCTTTTTTCAACGGCACCACAAATTTAAATTTAATATTTGGTTGTTTCTGAAAAACGACAGCAAAATCGGAAACCCTGCGATACTCGGGACCAGACTGTCATAACAGAACTGCCAAAATACTTGATAAATCGAGGTGAAAAAGTGTTGAATCCTAGGCATATCCTAGGGGGCAGTGGAATTGGTTACGATAACGACGTTTGACTGTAAATTGACTGTCAATCATTATAGAAACTGAACGATAAAAACAAGTGTAAAAGCTAAAAATTGAAACAAAAATGTAATAGCGAAAATACAGAAACAGTTTTGTCAAATATACCGTATTTCCTCTAATAGAGCGGCAACCACCCCCTCCCGTTTTTTGACTAGGATTTCAAAGTTTGATTGACAATTTTTGGGAGTTTGAAAAATAGATTATTATCGAAACACTTTTTTTTTGAAAAAAGGACTAAGTATTATCACTGACAAGTATTATCACTGTTATTTGCGTTTGAAGCGTTAGTCATTTTGTTAGTCATTTAGGTAAAATCACACACAATTAAATACTTAAGCTAAGCAGAAGGTTCATTTTTTTCCAAACAAAATATTGTAGTTTGTTAATTATGTGGGCTTCAAGTGTCGAATTGTTGTTTATATAAGTTGTTTTTGTGGCTTACGCCTTATTAAATTAAATTCAGAAATGTATCCGTTTCAAATTTTTTAAGAGAAGTTATAGAAAAAGGCCGACACTTAAATTTTAACGAAATTTCAAAATGGTTTTTTCTAGTCATGGTTTTTCATATTTCACCCATCGGCCATGGGTCATTCCTAATTTTTTTGTTGGCTTTCAGAGGCGGGGAGCCGAACTCACAAGGGGTTCATGCACATTCTAGAAAAAATACGCACAGACAAACAATTCATCGAACAAAAATTTCATTGAAAATTTTTCAGGTCATTGTCAAGGTTCCTCCCTTGTCAGCTTAAAAATTACTCACTGTTTGATAGTAGGACCACGAGTAATTTTTGATCCAAAACTCTACTCGTGTGTCTGAATCGAGTTGAGCAGAGTTCTTAGTAGTTTTAGTGCTTTGTAGTTTTTAGCCGGTCTGAAATGAATCGAGCAGATCACCAGTTACTTTTGATCCAACACTCCACTAATCTACCTGGATACCGCCAAGAAGCTCTCAAGGGGATCGCGTATCTAGTTTTAATTGACCATTTTGAATAGATAAGATACAAAAATTTTATAATGAAAATTTAAAAAGAAAATAATAAAGACAAAAAATTATTCATTATCTTAAATACTTAGCTCTTTAGGGCACATTACACTATCTAAATTTGATCAGTGAAGAATTTAGAAGCAAAACAAATAATTGAACCATTTTTGAAAGCATCACACAAACACCAGCTTATTATTACATAAATAAGTCGCTACAATATTTTATTTTGAACAAATAATGCAGAGAAAAGCTGCAAAGACAGAAAAAATAACAAAAGGTTAAATTTTTTATGGGATTAGCTGTAGAACTACACTAAATAACGGCTGTAACAACAATTAATAACAATCTCTTTTCTTAAATGACCATGGTTTTTGAACGCAGCGGCATTTTTGAAATTTGGATTGGCTGGGGCACTTTTTTACTCCGAAATTGTTCGAAATGTTTTTTAAATTATTCTTTTATTTTCATTTTAAACTTTACTTTACGTATTATACCAAAAAAAGTATTTAAAATATTATCAGAAAATTTTAGTTCAATGAAAGTTGGCTAACTGTTTATTCTGGCAATATCAACCAACGCTGGGCTCCACTAGTCCAAGAATAAAAATAAAATAAATCCTATAAACAAAAAGAGAGTTGTATGTATGTCTGTCATCGCGAACCTTTAAAGGGGCATGCCCACGCTAATAAGAGGTGGTGCCCGCCAATTCAAAAAAAATTCCTGATCATTGAACTTCTGTACGGATCTTTTAACTTGATTTCTAACAAAACCATACCTAAAATTAAATTCTAGGCTTTGCTTTGTTAGAAACCAAGTTGTAAAAACCGTAGAAAAATTGAATGATACGGAGAAATTTTTGAATTAACGGGCATCACCTCTTATTAGCGTGGGCATACCCCTTTAAATGTCTCAAATGTTTTGTCTCGACTCGAAAAGAAGTTAATTTTTTTCGAGTCTCTAGTCGTGAGATTTTTGACGGGACAAAGCTTATTTTTGGAACAAGAAGACTTTTTTGGGGCAATTTTTATTTTGCATGATTTTATTACAATTTTTTATCTTTTTTCAGATTGATAACACTATCATGTAGCCCTACTCTTGGCAGGGTCACATTTCATTTCGCGACATTTCATTTCGCAGCTTTTATTTGGTCCAAAAGGTGTTTTTTAAAAACTATTTCAGTCAATACTGTTTTTAACGCTTTTAAATCCTTTTCCTTGAACTTTTATGTCTATTTTATGGAAAAATGACTAAAATGCAAGTTTTCCTAATTTTTTGGAATTTGGTCATTTTTTCAAGAAATTGATTTTTTCCGAAAAGCCATATCTCAACATTGGGATCTTCAAAAAACATTTTGTAACATAGGTTTTGTAGCTCTTGAGCTGCGCTACAATATGATGCTAAGAATTTATCGTAACCTTTGAAATGTCGCGAAATGAAATGTGACCCTACCCTACTCTTCTAGTTTCTAACAAGGTATCGTTTATCACAACATGTTCTCAAAATGTAGCAGAAAAAACTGAAAATAGGAATAAAACACTAGCGATACTTTTAATTTTCTGTGCTACTTTTTTCATCTTGACTTTTTGTGAACTTTCACCACAAAAACCACAACAAAATAAATCTTGTTGCAATTTTTTCAGCGTGAAAAAATTGACGCTTTCATAAATCATTTTAAATATCCCACAATTAAAAATGTTTTTGTTCATTATCGCTTCTTGAGAAATTCAAAAGACGCTTTTACAAGTCTCATCTCACTCCTAAAAAAGAGAAGTGCTTTTGTAAATCGCCTGGCAACAAAAATATGCCTTTATGAATCTTAGGTATAATTTTTCCTCAAATTTTAACACATTGCGTCAAAATAATTATCGTTTGAATTTCACTGGTGCCCGCCTTTCAAAATATCCTCATCAGCGACAGGCGTGCCCCTTTAACCTACAAAAATAAGAGACTTTCCTACTTAATTATATACCTGGCTGTTTCATGTAGACATGCAAGTTTAAACAAAAAGGTTGTAGATAGTTCCGTCTTTCAAATTAAAAAAAATCAAATTAAATACACCTACTTATTTCTGACATTGACTATTTTTTATTGCATAATCATATTAAAAATTTTCTAAATGATTTGAACAGAACTTACCATACCTTTACCAATCAACTGGAGACAATTGATATATCAAACGAGAAAAGAAGAACAACCATTTTCAGGCAAAAGATTGACCGAACAAAAACCACATTAGAAAGTATAAAAATTCGCAATAAAAGGTTGTGTGGTCATAAAGAATAAATTTGAAAATAAGGCTACACTGAATCGAGAAACGCTGGTCTTTTCGGCAAAACTGTTGTCATTCACAAAGTGATCGGCGAAATCCTTGCGATCTTTCCGATTAGACTGACCAATCAGATTTGGTAAAAGTTTTCAAAATGTGGGATAAAAAAGTGTCGGACCCTAGGAACTTTTTGGGTTACACTAAATTGAGATTGAACTTTATCATGAAGGCAGTATCTTGCGGGTTGGTAGAATCACTCAGTCCAGTCTTCTAATATTTAGCAGGATTCGATAAGTGGTTGGAAAGCTAAGAAATACCGTATTTCCTTTAATAAGGCGGCCCCTCGACTTTGAGGACCTGTATCTCAGCCCAGGAAAAATATTTTTCAAAGCTGTCGCTTTTTCTTAACTCTCGCGAGTTCTACCGATTCCTCTCTTTGGATTTAGGCTGGGCACCCTCAAACTTTGAGATCGAACTAAAATTTTCCCGATTTTCGGGGGTTTGGAAAAATAGGGCGGCTTGTTGGGTTCTAATGGAGAACACGGTGCTCCCAAAATGCTCCCTAAAAATAAAAAGGGGGACCAAGGCAAAATCATAAAAAGAGAACAGGGGGGAGAAGGCCTTTTGGGAGCACCGAGTTCTCCAGTAGACCCGGCTTGTTGCCTTATTAGAAGAAATACGGTAAGGCTTCAGAAGGTTATATATTTCAAAATTTATAAAAAACCATTTGGGTAAAAAAGGGACATTTTGATCATTTTTTAGGAGAATAATCATTTTATTCGGTGCTTCTTGCCATTTTGAAGAAAATTTTTTTTGACTGAAATTTCAAAAAAAATATTTGGGTCCCGAAAAAGGACAAATATTTTTAAGAAGACAGATGGATACTACGATCACAAAACATTTGTAAAAATATGGAAGTAGGAAAGTGTAAGAAAAAGATAATTGAAGATTTTCTTCAGTCAGAGCCCTTCATAAAACATTACCTATACAGTCGAAAGTGGATAAAACGCCACCCCGACAAACCGCCACGCCAATAAACCGCCACTCTATATTCAGCCGATTTGCTCAGGCACACAACATTTATAGGGAAATGGCAGTTTCAATGAACTGCACCCCTTTCCCGATGAACCGCTACCATACCAGCGTCCTCAGGGACGGCGGTCTATCCAGGTTCGACTGTATCACTTTTGGTATGTATTTAAATAAACTTTGCAATAACGTGTTATACTTGTAAAAAAGTAAAATGGCTATTTCAATATTCTCTCTTGCTCTCATAAAATGCAAAAAATAATAATTTCTAGAAAAAGGAACATTTAGAGAGAGAAAACAAGTTGGTTTACCTTTTAACCACTGACTAAATTAAAGCTAAATAGCCTAGGTTTAAAGTGAAAATGACAGAGTCATACCTATTAATTTGACTAAAAAACAGCTATTGCTCAAATACTGTATTTATCAGTCGCAAGCTAGTGAACAAGCCAATATTTTAAATACCAAACTAATATACTCACAAAAACTAGCCTAATTGCCACCCTCAAATATGTATCACTTTGAAACTGGTGCAGATAAGTCAGGCTTTAAAGTAATTAGTCGTTTTTTAATCTTATTTTTTTGTAGCCTCCTGTCTTGAAACTAATCATCCTTTTTTAAATTATCACATCTAAAACATATAAAAAAGACTATAAATAATAACATATCAGCAATAATGCACACAGTATTACAAAACCACAAACTATATTACTGTAGCTGCTGCAAAATACATTTTTTAACACCATGGTTTATCATGAAATAGCAGAGAAACTATTTAACTTTTGTTTCGGGTTTTTTCTTTGTATTAATTTTATGGCGCAACCAGACCTGTCTAGCGCTCGGCCCGAGCCTGGATTTTAGAATTTGTCTCGGGCCGGGCTGAAAAGGTTCCAGGCCCGCCCGAGAAGCCCGTCTGAAGAAGTATTTGCTCTTTTTCCGAAATTCATCTATTTTTAAAATTTCTTCCCATTTTGTTACTTACAGCTCTTCATTCAGCATCATTGCCATATTTTTTGAATTTTCAAAATTAAATCTTCCCAGGGGCATGAATTTTAAATCAAGAGTATTAATAGTTATATACAATTGATATGACAGGCAATTTGGGGTGGCTCGGGCCGGGCCTGAATTTGAAAAAAACCCTTCGCGCTGGGCCGAAATTTTAAAATTCCCGGTCCCGAAAACTTTGAACCTGTGGACATGTTCTAGCCCCACCTAACAATTAAAAAAGCAATTAGAGCACTGTAAAACCCCGATTTAACCGCTCCCTACGCTTAATTTGGTTGGGCTTCACTAAAACTAAAAAATTTAGACCCCCCCCTCCCCTAAAAAAAATTCGGCTATGGTGATATTTACTATTTGTACTGGATTTGGGCCCCGCTCACGGCACCAACCCCAAAAATTTCGGCACTGGCTGTCGCTGAGCTGTCGGTGCCGCACCGGTGTCACTTGCAACACTGTCTCTAACAGAGCACAACCCCCTAATTCGAAGCCGTCTTTTTAGCATTGTGTTTTGAACAATTTTTTGAATACTTCTCTCAGGCAAGTTACTACCGATTTTAGAGCTCTTCTCACTACCTACAAAATGGGTGCTTACTTGCTCAAAGAAAGTGTTCAAAATTTGTGTCAAAAGCACAATGTCAAAAACAGGATTTGAATTAGGAGGTGATGCCCTTATTAGTGGAAGTACGGTATACACAGAATTTGTTAAATTATTAAGTTAAATTATTTATCAACTAAATAACTTTACACCCCTACCCTGACTTTAGATCAAATCTGTTGTGATCTCGGACCTATAGACCAAAAAGTTAGGATTTGAAGGCTAGTATAGTATCGAAAATCAACATGGGGGACCAAGGCATTTTTTAATTTGACAAGGCTTTATATACGCATCAATTAGGTCACAAGTTCAAATACTAATGCATGCACACCAGGGCTGCACTGGATATCCGATATCCGAAAAAATGGCCAATGGCCAATTTTTGGATAAAATGGATAAGCATGGAGTATTTTCAGATTTTTTTCGAAATTAATCTTTGTATAGTATTTGGCGTGTATGAGTGGGTGTGTCGCTACTTTTGTAAGTTCAATTTTTTTCATTTTGAAAAATTTTGTGGGATATCTCACCGAAACCTTTAAGTACAGGTTATAGCTTTTTCTTAAGGTGCTTTTAGTAAAAGTTTTTGTTGCCCTTTAAATTGGAGATAGTAGATTTTAGTCTATATTTACCATTTTTCTTCTAATAACTCCCGGGTCTAGAGGTCGATTGAAAAGTAAGTCTCAGGTCTCTAATAACTCCCCGGTCCAAAAAGCAATTTTACCTACACAAAGTTTTTCCCAAAGCTTTTTTGGTTTATCTTATAAAACATTATTTATTGTTTGCTATGTTTTCTACAATCTGTTAAACTGTGAAGTTAATTTGTAAAGAAAAATAACTCCCGGGTCCTGAGGTCAATCCAAAAATAACTCCCACCTTGGGAAATATTAAAAGAAATACGGTAGGTGGATTTTTGTGTTCAAGCCTAATTTTGCGCCATTTTTGCAACCGCATGTCAAGTATCTCAAAAGGGTTTTCAAATAAGTATGAACTCGCCTGTTTAAATTTTTATAGAAAAAAGACTGGTGCAACAGGATCACTCAAAAGTGTGACGGACCGCTCTGAAATTTTTGTCGAAATTATCTGATAACCGATATCCGGCACTTTTTGACATCCGATCCGATATTTTTTCATATCTGGTGCAGCCCTAGTGCACACCTTATTTTTTTACTCTAATTTTTACATTTCACCTTGCGCTAATAATTTTTTTGAGTAGCTAAGAGCCTTAGCATCATTTTGACACCAAACTTGTAAATAAGAGTGGGTAAAAAAGCGTGAGCACCCAGTAGTATTTGAACCTGTGACCTAATCGATGCGTATACATAGCCCCCTTTAAAGGAAGGGGGGAGCTGTTATGGAGATAGTCTCGACACGAAAGGATTAATCCAAGTTTTGTGTTTTCTAAATGTGGATTCAATGCGGTGTGGCGATGTCGGACTAACTTGTGCAGAATTAAATGTCATATTAGCATCATTAATAGCAGAATGTCGGAATTTTTTCAAAAAAATCTCGTAAAATTAAGAAAAACCACGAAAATATGTTAATTAGTTTCCTACTATATTTCGATTTTTAGGTCATTTTTTGAAGAAATTCTGAAATTCTGATGTTGATGATGCTGATGCGAAATTTTAATTCTGCACAAATTTGTCTGACATCGCAACACCGAGTTGTCGACAAAATATGGCTCTAATACTACATTTTCAAAATACAAAATGTGGAATAATCCTTGAGACTATCTCCATAACAGCTTTCACCCCTCCTTCAAATCCGAAAACTTGAAGAGCTTTCTTATTCCAACTTTTTAGCCTATGGGCTCGAGATCTTAACCAGTACTGTGCTATTTTCATTGTTTAGATAAAATCTTTGTTCTATTTAAAAGAAGAAATTATAGGCAAGAAACTTTTACGAGTACCGTCTATATCTTACATTTCATCTTAAAGTGCGAAAAAACGTCGAGAAATCCTGTGCAAGCTATGAATAAAACGTGTTAATCTTTTTCTTTTATGGTTGTTTGATTACCGTATTTTCTCTAATAATGACCCCCTCTCTAATAATGACCCCCCCCCTTATTTTTGACTAGGATTTCAGAGTTAAGGCCATTTTTGATTGACAATTTCGGGATTTTTGAGGGGTTGAAAAATAATGACCCCGGGGTCATTATTAAAGAAAATACGGTAAGCTGTTTTGGTAGTGTTTTAATATTAGAATGAAAAAATATATTAGAACTTTAATGTCATTCTCTTGCCTAGAATGTCCTCTTTCGAATAATGGCTTCAATATATTGGCTCCAGATTCGCTGAAAAAGTTTGAACATTTCCAGCTTGTATAAATATTCTTCTTCTAAAACCCTGTTTCAAAAAATTAAGAAATGTCATCCAAAAAAATGAGAAAAGTTCTTTCGTAGTTAGCAATAGGCACAAATGGCATGCTCAGCCCTGATCACAACAGATTTAATTTAAAGTCGCGTACTGGCTATCCAATGAGACTAAACTCCCATGGGTGAGTGAAAAACAAGTTCGCGAGGTACTTTTGTCAGTTGCAGGCAAACAAACATTTTAAAAAATTGAAATAATAAAACGGAGCAAAATATTAGTTGACGTCTAGTCCCTTTTCTAGTCACTTCTAGCGACAAACTTGAAGTTTATTTCCAAAAAAACAAAAAAATGTCGTCACATTAATTGATTATAAAGTTTTTACAGTTTCTGTTCTTTTACAAAAAAAATGGACAAAGACAATCAAACTACTTATTTCATATTTCTCAGCATTAATAGAGACAAAAGGAAGTCTTGCCTTCATCATGCTTGTCGGTAATCCACCCCCCCCCCTCTTCCAAACAACAACGAAAATGGCAAACTACGCAATAAAACGATGTTATTTAAAGTCGGTAACGTGATCGAACAATGGGCTCCAGTACCAGCCATTTGGGTAAAAGGACAAACAAAATTGTGTTTGCAAATAGTTTTTTATTTAAGTACTACTGGTATCAATACACATACATATATATGGATAAGGGAAACCGTATTGCAAGTGAATAGAAATTTAGGTGCATAAACATTGTCCATATTTAATAATTGTCGGCGCTACTAGCGAATAAATACACATAGCCTTGAAAATTTTCGTTTTGTTGAAATTTGCGAAAGATAAGATAACCATGGAAAATCTCAGAACTCGGCACTGTTGACACGTTCTAGATGAGTAGAGACCACCTCTTCGTCACCGTTAAATGGATTGTTGCCAAAATCAAGAAGGGAGCTAAAAATTAATAAAACAGTTGTTTAAAGGGGCATACCAGCGCGTTACACGGTCATTTTAAAATTTTCAAAAGGCGGGGAACACACTTTCAAGACAAAAAACATTTGATTTGAAACACTTGATATGCATTTTGTATATTTTTGTAAATCGTGTTTAAATGACTTCTATGTAATTTTTATGTGCTTAAAACGATAAAAAATCTGTTTCCTCACACTTTTCCGCAAAAAAAACCAATTTTTGGCAAAAAAAAATTTCTGACTACAATTTGACCAGAAACTTGATTGGCCTTGGTCCCCCAAGGCAAAAAGTCAAATATTGGGCAAAATTTTTTTTTCAAAAAATTAATTTTTTATGTGGAAAAGTGTTAGAAAATAAAACCTGAACGAAGAGACACTCAATCGCGACATCCAAAAACACAGCACCACCAGATCCCAAGCGACCAGAAGAATTCATATTGCTTAGACGATAAAAATAGCTTTTTATCGTTTTAAGCACTTAAAAATTACTTAGGAGTCGTTTAAACACGATTTACAAAAATTTACAAAATGCACATCGCCTGGACAGTGATCTGGTATGAAATTCATGGATATACCGTATATTCTCTATTAGAAGGCCCGGCCTTCTATTTTTCAACCCTAAAAAAGTCGGAAAAAAAATATTTCGATTTTGAGATTTTTGGGTGATCAACCAAAATTTTAAAAGTGGAATCAGGTGAGCTCGTGCTAACTAAGAAAACGCGAAAAACAGATTTGCGAATTTCTTTTTCTATGCTGATATATAGGTCCTCAAGGGGGCCTTCTATTAGAGAGGGGCCTTCTATTAGAGAGGGGCCTTCTAATCGAGAATATACGGTAAATCAAGGAAGGTTTTTCTAACTTGCCGAGATTATGTCCCAAGGTGAATTGACAAAAGCCTTTTCGACGAAGACCCATCCATTCCAGATCACTGTCCTGGCCATTTGCTTATTTGAATAATCTTTCATTTCTAATGAAAAATTGAGTGAAAAATAAAAAATTCAAACTAAAAGTAATAAATTTGGTGTTTAACAAATTGCTTTTTATTCCTTATTCGAATGAAAAAAAATCTCGCCGAAACAATAAAAATTCAAGAAGT
The DNA here is from genome assembly GCA_004194705.1 of Ditylenchus dipsaci. Lineage (NCBI taxonomy): Eukaryota > Metazoa > Nematoda > Chromadorea > Rhabditida > Anguinidae > Ditylenchus > Ditylenchus dipsaci. The sequence goes on from SADC01000220.1 coordinate 197,504, forward strand.
TATGGACGAAACAAATCATTTACCGCATCCTTTAAAAATAACCAAAATGAAAAATGCCGAAATTTTGAAACTACAGTTTGTTGCGCCAATTATTTGCATTCATTTTCTGTAGTTTTACAAGTCTAGTTAAACTTTTTCGACGCTACTCGGTAATACCAACCCCCCAAAAAACTACTCGGGAATACCCAGGATTAGGGGGGGAGTAGGGGGGGGGTATTACCGAGTAGCGCCACTTTTTCGCCCCAAATTAGTATCACTTTCTAAATTGCTGGTTTGTTTTGAAACCATTAGCATTTCCAAGAATATTGTTGCCAAAATAGTGAGTTTCGTAAAATTGAGTGAGTTTCGTAAAAACATTTTTCTTTATCTATTTACCAAATTTTTTTAACACCTTTTTAAAGGGCTAAAAAATCGCATCATTTTGTTTTCTTTTTTCCAAAACCAATCCTTAAATTGTTGAGTGGGCGATTTGTGTGGGCCACCATAAATCATGTGTTTTCAATGCGGTTCAAAGGTTCAGTCCGTGCTACCTAATTTTGCAAACCTAGAAACTAGTTTACCAAAAAAAGTCAAAACAAATCTCAAAAAAGCATGTGCCAAACACTTTTTTCCAAACAATATATTTGGCCAAAAGTTCTTGACGTTTTTCTACCAAAGACCAATTAATTGTCGATGAATTTGTATTGCCAACAAGGACATTTTTGATCAACACTGTGTAGGGGAAAAACCAAAAAAGTAGTTTTCTTGAAAAGACCAAAATTATTTTCCTTTTTTTCATTAAACTGTAATAAATTTAGAGGAATGGCAGAGATCTTTTGAGATAACTAATTGATGTGGTTTGGGGGAATACTGGTAAACAAATTCTAGCAAAGAACACTCAGAAAAGTGAGGTGTGTGTTTGCAGTAATGGGAATTTCCCAATAGAGAAATTGCAATGGTGGGGCAAATTACCTGGTCATTCTCTTCTTGTCCCTGATCAGCACGAAAGTCATTGAGCAAATCACTAGAAACCAGAGGTAGATGCCCACCAAACCGGTGGAGAAAACGGCGAAACCGGGATAGAGCTGGGTATTTGTGCGCTCGGTGGAGACGAGCATGATTACGCCCAATCCCATGGAGCCCATCATATTGATTATCTGCAAAAATAGCAATACAGTCCACTCTCGATAAACCGGCACTTCCAGTAATCCGGCACCTTGGGGAAATTTGGTTGGCCAGCAGAGTAATTCCACTGAGCTTACCTTCGATAAACCGGCACCCGATAAACCGGCAATCTCGATAATCCGGCACCCCAAGCCCGGTCCCTTTCAATAAAATTACTCTCGATAAACCGGCACCAACATATTTCGAGAGAAAAAAATTCAAACTTTTTGCTTGCTTGTATCAATCATGATGTCCCACATCACTTAGGTCTTGCCAAAAGTAATTATTTTGGTAGTTTTCCGTTTGAACTTTTTTCCCTCTTCTTCCTAATGAGGGGCTCAAAATACCATAGGTCATCATTTTTGGAAGAGGGAGCGGGGGAGGCGGCGTTGTTTTTATAATGGCTTGTTCAAGTTGTTAGAGTTAGAGTTCGAGATTCTGGTTACGTGAACACCTCTGTTCCTAACTCTAACTCGAGGGTGTTCATGTACTTCGAGTTAGAGTTGGAGTTCGAGGTCAAATTTGAAGGTGTTGGTGCATAACTTGGATTCCCTTGTAGCAAATCCCCAAAAACTAACTTTTAGAAACCGTTAACCGCTCTGGGGTGAGATTCTGAGCCATCTGAGCTATATACATGAACATTTTCAAGATCGACCTCCAACTCTAACTCGATGTACGTGAACACCATCGAGTTAGAATTCGTGTTTTTGAGTACATGAACACCTCTTACCCGAACTCTAACTCTAACTCCAACTCTGACAACGTGAACAAGCCATAAGAGTCTAACCAGAGCTTCGATCTCAAATTTTGAAAATAAGTACATATGCTCAAATAAATGCATTTTAGGGTATTTGTGTAAAAGGTGCTATTTTTCACAGCGCATTGCTCTTTTAGTGCTAAAAATTTTGAAAAATAATAAGATTTGGAGTCCTAAGACAAGTAGAAATCTTATTCAAGAGCGCAGAAAGACAGAGAAGCAGAGTAAACTAACCGATTTCTTCGCAACTGCTTAATGTTTGTTATGTTTGTTGTTATGTTGATGCGGAATAAACTGATTAAAGGTCGAATAAATGATACTCTCGATAAAACGGCACTCTCGATAAACTGGCACCCCAAGCTGGTCCCCAGCGGTAACGGTTTATCGAGAGTGGACTGTATTTAGTGAAAAATATATGGGTAAAGTCGACGCCTGATAAAACGTACCCTCTAAAAGTATTTTTCTCCAGTTAGGGTTTTCGATGTGTTTTATAGGTTCTGATTGGTCAGTCTGGTCTCAAAGTCGCGCGGGAATTTGAGAAACGTTACAGTTTTGCTATTTCAGCCCGCAACTCTCGATGTTACTTACACATCAATTCATTTTTTTAGAGCTCGGGTGTACGTCAGGGCTGCCAACTGTACTTTATTTAAACATTTGTATTTTATTTGGGGTTCTAAATCTTTAGAACTTTTGTGATTTTATGTCGAAATCTTGATTTTCGATGCTAAAAACTAAGTAAGCAGCAGATAAAATGGGACTTTTTCTGTAAAATAAACAAAGTGTAGGTTATTTTGTAAAATGTACTTTTTTAAAACAAGGATACGACAGGCACCTTCCATTGTGTTTGCACCGATGGATAGTTTTTAATTAATTAAAACAATAAATAAGTCAATGCAATCCAAAATACAGCGACTGTATCTTAGCCGGCTGTATCCCCGAAAAAAATTCTGAGCTTCAACTTCAGCTAGGCCAAAAATTTTCCTCAGCTGAAGATTACATTTTAATTGGAAGCAGCATTAATAAAACTCACTTGTGCTTAATAAAAAGCTAAGATGTTTCACTTGAGAGTTCTAGTGAATCTAGTTTTATGGGTTTGCAGAAAATACGAATCTTTCAGAAAATACAGACCAAATTTCGCAAATCATAGACTTTAAAAAAGTAGAAAAGGAAAAGGCATAGAAAATGAACTGACAGTGGTAAATATAGAGTGTTTTCTTTTCCACTCTTTCAAACTCTCTAATTTACAAAATTTGGTATGTATTTTCTGAAAGAGAAATTCCTCAGCTTTCGTTTGGGTATTGGGTGCCATCGAAAATAAAAAATTAGGAAATTACTAGTTATTCTCGAAATTCTGAAACCTCGTGAGCCTGTCAAAACAAGATTTAAAGATGAAGCGACATAACTTTTTATATTTTTTCCTTATAATTAAAAAGTTTAACATTTTACAAACCTGGTTGTAAGTGCTAATTCAAGTTTCTATATTTGACTTGTTTGGTATTAATACTAATCGATTGCCTTCTTTTCGCGAGCATTTGAAAAAAAGGAGATTAGCCAAATTGGTTAAAAAACTAAAAAGTTATGGACTGAAACCAATCATCGGTTAAAATAAGTCACAATGTATATTTTTTTACGATCGGCAAAATCGGAATCCTTGCGATTTTTGCGACTAGGCTGACGATTCAGAACCGATGAAAACTTCAAAATTTGAAATAAAAAATTGTCGGACCCAGTTCGATAACGAATTTTTTGGGTGTACGTACTATTGATCGTCAACTGTATAAAAATAATTTCTCGGCAGTTACCGTATTTCCTGTAATAAGGTGGCATGCCGCCTTATTTTTCAAACCCCTGAAAATCCGAAAAATTCGAATTCAATCTCGAGATTTTTGGGTGATCAACCAAAATCTAAAAATTAGAATCGGTAGAGCTCGTGGGAGTTAAGAAAACGCATCAAACAGATAACCAAAATATTTACTCTGCTTCGAGATATAGACCGTCGAAGTTGGGGGTGCCGCCTTATTACAGGAAATACGGTATGTATACACGAATAATAAAAAAACCACTTTGAAAAAGATTTCGGTTTTTTTACATTTGCAAAAATACTCACACAACTGAACTGGAACGGTAATAACATATAGTGCAGATTAATAAACAAGCCGGTTAGCATCAGAGTGCTTGCAAACAGCTGAAAACCCATGAGCACAATTACTGGGATGCTCAGGAAAGTTTTTTGGGAAGTGGTCAGCCAAGGAGAGCACACTACTAAAGCTGCTATCACTAAAATATTTCTAAACCATATACAACCCGATTCAAAGCTTTTTACAAAATATTACCAAGTAAAGGATATATAATGCTGAAAACAGCTATGAGGAAGCAGCCAACCCTCAGGCGACACATCCCACAACAGCACCTGTAATTTTTTTAGCTTGTTAAACTATCAAAAAATCATTATTATTATTTTTATTTGCCTGTATTTAGCCATTAGAGTATAGAGATTCACTTCCAACGGGTCTTCTCCATTGCTGTACCTGCTGCCACCTCCGAACAGGCCGAAACCGGCAGCAGAAAGGGTGGAAGCATACATGGTTACAGTTGACGTTTTAAGTGTGGACATGGCTGAACTGAGTACATTTTGGGTGTTCTTGGACAGTGGTAATTGTAGTGAACTGGTCCTCCGCAATTGCTGCAAAATTTCAAGGAATGATGAATTCAAGTTCAAATGGTTTTAGAGCTGTTTTCAGATACGTCTTTTTCCAAAAGTCAGCAATATATATTTGTTTGGCTGAACTGAGTCCCCACCCCAGTCAAATTAGCTATTTTTTTATACCAAGAATTTCTTTGTGTAAACATGAAAAAAATGTTTTTTGAAACTTTAGAAGAAAAAATAGTGTAGTCAAAATTTTTCAAAAAATCGCCTTGATCCCCAAGCTGATTTGACTGGAGGAGAAGGCTCAGGTTCAAGTGTTCCAGTTATTTTTTATTGACAATTAAACTTTTTTCCTCATAAGAAAGCCACTTGAGCTGTCTTTTTGTGAAAAGATCTGTATAAATAGTCACGGCAGATTTATTTTGTCAAATTTCAATATTGCTGGCGTGCTTACAGTATTTTCTATAATATAAACCATACCTCCTTTGAATCCCCGCTTCAGTTTTTTGAGCATTTTTGGGTAAATTTGGAAATTTTGATATCGATGTCCCTTATCCAGTTTTTAATTGTGCAAACAACAACACACTATGGTTCCAAAATGACGTTTAAAAATTACATTTCAGATATATTTTGTCACTTTTGGGGCGGATTTATATTATATAAAATAGTGTGTATAAGTTCTAAAAAGACATCTTCGCCATAAATATCCTTTATTTAAATATTTTTGCTTTATTTCGTACTCAAAAAGAATTAAAATGTTTTAAAAGATTCAAATTTATAAGATACTCAAGTTCTTTCCTAGTGCGGTTGGCTTTGGTACCCTAAGGTAACAAAAATCAATTTTCAGTGAGAATATTTCTTTAATTTGCAGTTACTACTTTTAACTCAAATTATTGAAATTGACTGTTGCAAACTAGTTATTTGTGACTACTTATAAGAGGAAATGTGTAATATTTTAAATTTTTGCAAATACAAAAGTCTATTAGCTTGGTATTTGAAAGACAAATAACCAGCAATTAGTGGCATATAGCATTTAAAAAAGACTTGTTTTTTTTATCTTTTTGGTAGCCAGGGAACCAGAAGACAAAAAGTTTAAAAGGAAATAATAGGACAGCAGCAAACCTGGCGGCTTTTTTTGAGTCGATCATTGGGCAATAAGCGGTTATGTGATGTCATTGTGCCTGCAACAAAGACATTTTTAGCAAATAAATGTTTAAAACAAAAATGCAAACTTAAAAAGGCTCTTAAAATGACTAGTATAAAAATTTGGGGGAAAGGGGATTCGCCGTCGCGGTATTCGCCGTTGACAAAATTCGCCGTCGTCTTATTTCGAAAAGTATTATGAATCAATCCACGGCTTTGCAATAGGGCTAAAATTGTTTTGGCTAAACGCGTTTTTTGGAATTTGATTATCTTGTCTTGTCAAGAACGTTTTTCATTATATTTTCCGTTATCTTTTATTCTAAAAAACAACTTATTTCCTTCAAAGTGTCATAACTTTTTTTTCCTACGTTACTTTGTGATTTTTCTACGTTCGATTGAAAGAGTAGATCATAGGCTACATTTTGTTAGTTTTACTTTTAACCACCACTCGACACAAAATGGTCGATTTACTTATTTAGCCACCACCAAAAAAGAGTTATGACCAGTTAAAAATGGACTAAAAATCGCGGAGCGGACCAAGGCATTTTGGGGAAAACTCTAAAAGTTGTTTTTACGATGTTTTAGCACATAAAGTTTTAGCACATTCTTTTAAAATTTCCAATCCTGTTTCTCGTAAGCATTTTGCCCCTGGAAGTCTCAAAACAATGAAAAATAAAAGTGACGCCGCTAGGCGAGTTCGAACCTGAGACTCAAAAACAGCACACTCCAACGCTTTACGAATACACCACAAAATTTGGGCTAGACTTTACTTGGCCCCCCCCACGGCTGACCCACTTTCGAGGTGAATTTTTGAAAACCGATTGCATATTCGTGTTTCTCGACCCGGATTTTTACGGGAAATGATCATCAGATTCTGTGAAAGTGAAAAAAAATTTTTTGAGATTTGCCTTGGTCCCCCAAGGTAAAATTTTAGAAAAATTTGAAAAAAAAATATTTTTTAAATTGGCGCCTATTGAATTTTAAAGGGATTAAGGGCTGTATTGGAGGGAATAAAAGGGGCCACTAATCACACAAGGCCCTAACAAGAAGATGTTGAACATAGTTTTGAATACTGGGGCCTACCGCATAAATAAACTCTGGTATGCATGCTTTTTCATGCATCCAGAGTCACTTTCGAGTGATTTGTGTCTAAGGTATGTGGGTGTGCGCATCTCAACTCCAAGCCCCCAAGCCCCCTGCGCCCCCGAAGAGTTAGAGATGCGCGCCATCACTTACCTTAGACATGATTCCGAGAAGTACTCTTGATCAAAAAATGCGTATAGAGTCTCTTTTTGCCACGGACCAGTTGAAAACATGGTGAGGCAGTCGAAAAATTGTTTATTGTTCTGCCATAAAAGTGGCCCCCTTTTATTCCCTTCCCCTCCCAATACAGCCCTTAATCCCTTTAAAATTCAAAAGGCGCCAATTTAAAAAATATTTTTTTTTCAAATTTTTCTAAAATTTTACCTTGGGGGACCAAGGCAAATACCAAAAAATTTTTTTTCACTTTCACAGAATCTGATGATCATTTCCCGTAAAAATCCGGGTCGAGAAACACGAATATGCAATCGGTTTTCAAAAATTCACCTCGAAAGTGGGTCAGCCGTGGGGGGGGCCAAGTAAAGTGTTACCAAAATTTGAGTAAAAGTTCTCAACCGGACAGTTTGCAAAGCCTTGCAATCGGCTAAGGTAAATGGCCGACAATAAAAGTACGTTTTGAATAAAGAGAAATAAAAAATAATGTAAAAAAAAAACAAATGACGATTTCCCCTCCCCCGTTTTTCAAAAAAAAAACCAAATAATTTTTTCTCTTTAAAGGGCCTGACCTCTTCCTACTCGGTGGTCCCCCGCCAATTCAAAAATTTTCCCTTGATCATTGGACTTCTGTACGGATTTTTCCGCTAGGTTTCTAACAAAACTAAGCCTAAAATTTGATTTCAAGCCTAGTTTTGTTAGAAACGTGGCGTTAAAATGATAAAAGGAACGGCTTGAGTTCAGAATCCTCACTTCGCGAAGTACTCAGATAGAAGAGATATTCTTATATTCATGTTTATTGACCCTGATTTCATGAAAAAGTTGCGTGTTTTTTTGATTCCGAGCAAAAAAAATTGAACCACAGGGGAGTATCATGGCTTTTTAGTCGAAATTCGAAAAATTCAAATAGGTGCTTTTTAATTTTCAAAGGCCATAAGGGCTGTATTGGGAGAAAAAGGAATAGAAAAAGGAAAATTTTTGTACATCTGTCACTTTTGGGCATTGAAAATTTTTGATACATTTGCTCATGTGTAAATAAGGTTGCTTAAAGGGGCATGCTCACCTGTTTAATTTTGTCCCCGCCAATTCAATTTTTTTCTGAATCATCAAACTTCTGTACAGCTTTTTCAACTTGGTTTATAACAAAACTACACCTAAAACTAAATTCTAGGCCTTGTTTTGTTAGAAATCAGGCCAAAAATCCGTACAGAAATCCAATGATTCGGAAAAAAATTTGAATTGGCGGGGAGAAATTTAAACAGGTGAGCATGCCCCTTTAAGAATGTCAAGCTTTTCAGTCAAAAAGTACAAATTTTATGCAACATCAATTCAATTACAAAAAAAATAATTATTGCAAAAATCAGTTATTCAGAAAAGGCAACAAAAACATTTATTGAAACTTAATTTAAAAGTGCAATTTTAGTCAAATTATTGAACACACATTCAATATTCAAGAATGGCACACTCTTATATAAAACAAAGAGAAAGCTATTGTTTCTCTTGTCTCCTAATTGAAATTGACATATTTCTGGAGAAGCGTCAGAAATCGAATTTTCTGTCCCCCAAATAGTAGCAGCCGAAGGGAAGCAACAATGGAAAAAGTGGCTATTTCAGCGTGAAATCACTTACTCTGCCTTAGTTGTTCATTGGCTAGAAAATTTAATCCAGTTTGGCAAAATGCAGCTAATTCTTAGAATATTAGTGCATAAAACTAGAGTTTTGACATCAATTATGCTAACTAATTTTTTGTTTAATTTGCAGCTTTTGCAGACAAAAATATTTTTTTTATTTTATAAATAAAAATTTGAGGAATGAAATGTTAAGAACATTTGGTTCCAGTTGGTTATCCGGACCATTTTTTTAAAATCATTTACACTTTTTTCTGAGCCTAATTTTTTGTGCGAAACACAAAAAGATGACCATAAACATGACACCGGATGTTCTCCACAATACCTCGTGACAAATTTGGTTATGCGAGAGTTGTAGTCGATGGTCGCCTCACGAACAATATCAATCTCTCTTTCGCACCTCTTGATGGAAGTCAATTCATAAGCCCAACTGTAGATGAAGCAGATAATCTTTTCAGATAAAATCTGATTGTCCTTGACAAATAAAAAGATAACTTGGGAGGAAGAGAAAATGTTTAATAGAGTCGCCAACCTGAAACCAATTATCTTTGACATTGCTTAAGACTGCACTTCCAAAATATGTTTGAACCTAAGTAGAGTTTCATAGGATGGCCGTTTTCGACACATTCTGCACGAAGGAAGCAAGCCGTGTTGTTGTATGAATTCGACGCTGGCGCATTCTCTTCTTGGCAAATTGCGAAACTTCATGACTCAAAATAAAAAAAGTGGAATAAAAAGGTAGCACAACTAATGCTCGAGCAATATATAAGATAAGCAAGCGAACGACAACTCAAAATACAGCGAAAGAACTCAGATATATTTTAAGTGATCGTTCGCTTGCTTATCTTGGCAAATTAGGTTTAGAAAAGGTTGTGAATGATTTTAAAAAATGGGTCCGGATAACTAACTAGAAAAAAATTATTAAGCATATGTTATTTGAAAAATAATATGTGATGAATCGTCAAAAACGACTAGATCTGCACTAGACTTAAGTGGAAAGCGCACTATTCTGAGTCAGGATGGCGTGTGCCGAATTAACTGCAGAATTTCTCGAGTATTACTTAGGATGATCCTGCACCCTTCCAGGCGATTTTCATTTGACGGTGATCGGGTTTAAAAGGCAATTTTATTAAGTTGCTAGTTTGGGTGCAGGATCGAAATACCCAAAGTACAAAATACACAATGGTCAAAATACCCAAAGACAAAATACTCAATATGCATATTGTCCAAGGGTTTAAGACTTATATGTACGTCTTCTGCTCGATCATGTCTATGGTGCATATTATATGCTGTGTATATTATGATAATAACATGAAGTGCACATTATTTGCACAATATTCATATTGGTTATTTTGTCTTTGGGTATTCTGTCTTTGGGTATTTTGACCATTGAGTATTTTGTACTTTGGGTATTTCGATCCTTTACCGCTAGTTTGATTGCTTTTTGGGCATGCATTTCAAGGAGGTTAAAGTTACGCCAATTTTTTTATCACTTCGCACGTTTTGCAATATCCTGTAAATACATACCATCAACAAAACCAAATAAATCTAAATAAAAGAAATATAACTAGATTGACTAGCTCTAGCAAAAAAAGACTGGATTAGGGCAAGATAAACGCTCCTAATTACCAAATTGTTTTCCTTTTTAGGTTGGAAAAAGAAGCATGTCTAGCAGTAATTAAACCTATCTCTCCAAGCCTTTTTAGCCTGGGTAGGCTGGCCAAGCTATGTGTGTGTTTAAGCAAGCAATTGTTTGCCCCTTCGCTTGTTCCCGGGATTCCTCCAGCTAATTTGCGAATATGCCCATAAATTCAAAAGACAAAGAATAGCAGGAACAGGATAAAGCTGTTTTCTAAAATTTAGAAAAAACAAAGTCTTCACAAACAACATTTGTTTTCTCAGCATCGTTGGCTAAAACCGGCTTTTAAATGAGTCATTGTCAATTTTCAAGACTATTTTAATTAACAGGCATAATTATTAAATTTAAAAAATACGCAAATAATTATAAGTAGAAAAAGGATCTAGAGTTCAGTTTTATAAAGTTTTTTCAGGTGAAAAAGAAACAGACATTTAATTTTTCTGTGCAAATAATAGCAAGAACAAGGCTTTTATATCTAAATTGCGGAAATAAAATAAATTTTGCCAGATAAAATACAATTTTGTCATTTTGGCTCTACCGGAGAATCCGGTCCTTTTTTTGCCTTGGTCCCCCTGTTGTTTTTTTATTGAAAAATGCCTTGGTCCCCCTCTTGTTTTGAAAGTGATCATGGTTTAGGTGATTGTGTTAACTGTAATCACCATGATCACTGTAATCACTATATTATCATAGCTATAATTGACAGAGTGGACCAAGGCATTTTTCAATGAAAAAAACAGGGGCGACCGAGGCAAAAAAGGGACCGGATTCTCCGGTAGACCCGTCACTTTTTTGTCAAAAAAATGAAATTTTACGCAGTGCTTGTTGAGGTTGGAGCAAAAAAAGATTTTGTCGTAAAATCTCAAAAAGACTAAAGATTTAGGGTCATGAATGAAGTGCACATTTTTTAATAAAGTACAGTTGGGAGCCCTAAGTGATGTTGAAAACGAATACTGGAGTTAGATGTTATTAGCTAATCAGATAAAGTCGAAAATCTATATAATGGGCCAGTTTAAAGGGGCATGCCCGTGCGTTAAGGCGCGAACCAGCAGTTTTTTTCGAATTTTTTCGAATCGTCCCATTTTTCACTCGTTCTGCGTCAAATCTGATATAGATGACCTTATACTGCTTTTAAAAACTAGACAGAAAACTTAAAAAACCTAGACGAGAGCGAATGTGAAAATTTATCGAAAAAGAAAAGAACTGCTGGTTCGCGCCTTTTCCCCCATCGGGCGATCATGCCCCTTTAAGCAACAAAAAGATCGCTTATCAAAGCTTTCTTTTTTGATGTCGTTCGTGAAAAGCAAGAAAACGCCTACTAGGCCTGCTGGTTACTGCTGATTCTGCATTGCTCAAAGTCGATCAAGCCACTTTTTCTAGGATCAAGATTTTTTTTGCAGAATCATTGTAGAAGCGGAAGATAATGGGCAAGAGAAATAGCGCTCATCAAAATTACAAAGGAAGATCCAAAGAAGACAGCCACCGATGTGATTAGGTGTGAGAATGACGGACGGATATCGATTATCGACCCTAAATGAAATTTTTTTCAAATTTCAGCAAGAATCGTCATTTCTCACTCTTTTTTTTGACAAGTCTTCCTTGATAGCAAAATCTTGTCCTGAATCCGTTGAGATCAGATAGAAACAATGTTTTTGAGCTGAGATATCCATAAAAGTAGATAAGTGGTGAGAAATTTCTGGCTTATCTTCTCAAAATAGCTCTATCTCAGCTAGGGGAATTATTTCGATCTGATCTCAACGGATTCAGATTAAAAAAAACAACAGGGGGACCAAGCTGTTTTTGGAACCGGCAACTCCAGCAGAGCCAGACCTCCACAGCCAAGAATATTTTTAGGTAAGTGCTTATTTTAGCCCTTAATGTCTATCCTTCTATTTTTTAAGCGCATCATTGCCTGCTGCCAAACCGACGAAAAAGCGATCGGATTAAAGAAAAGAATTTCAAGAATGTTTTAAGTCAGCCTGTGACTATCAGAATCGGTCTGTTGCTGACTGAAGAAGAGTGTTCAGTAGAAATCAAGTACGATTTGTATTCTTCTTTATTTGGTCATCGGCTAATTTGAGCAAAAAGCCACCTAATTTTGAAAATAGGGGCGTTTTATCAAGACTTTGTGTTTTCAAATTTCTTAGTTTTTGAAAAATTATCTGCAAGATTGGAATCCTTTCGATATTTGGGACCAGACTGAAAAAAAATGCCAAAAGACTTCAAACAAAAGAGTTAAAAAAGTGCCGGACCTAGGCTGCGACGAACTTGAGGGGGGGGGGGGGTGGCGTTATATCGGTACTCAAAACTTTGGGAAATTTGCAAATTTTAAATCGATTGCAATACAAAAAATATTGGCTCGAGGCCAATTGTCCGTACACCAAAAAACACTCAATTGAAAAATATGATTTTGCAACAAAAACTTTTCAGCTTAAACACCGTTTTGGTTGTTGAACTAGTCATAGGACCTGGATTGTTGAAGAGGGTGTAAATGGTTCCCACACCCCCACCCTCCAGCAACAAACTTATTACCTTCAGGTGCTCTTCTTCACTTAAACCTTCAAAAAACGAGTTCAAAAAAATTCTCTAAGAAACTGTTTAAAAATTTTAAAATTGGATTGAGTATCAGTTTTTAATGAAAATTATGAATTATCAATTTTTTTTTGAATTTATCTAGTCAGTGTGTTAAACATGTTTGACAATGTTGCTTCAGGTCTGAATGCAGGATCCTAGACCATTGAAAGATCCCGAAAAAGCTCAATGTTCCTTCGACAGAGTTTTAGCTAAAGATCGTCATTCATACCAAGAAGACCACAAGATAATGCAAAGGTTTTGCCAAACAGCGTGTTAAAACCGTATATGCTGTCAACTACACATTGGCTTTGTGTTTTTAAATTTTTTCGCTAAATTTATTTACACGGTGGTCCAAAATTGCTAAAGCTTTTTTTGCATTGGTTCCGCTTTGGTTTTGGCGGAATTTCTTTTCTCACAATCTGACAAGTGTTTATAAAGTGTCAAAAGAAAAATTGTCGGAAAAAAATTCCGCCAAAACCAAAGGGGGGACCATATCAAAATAGCTTTAGCAATTTTGGACCACCATGTGTTTATTTATTTTGAGAAAAATGGAAATTCGGGATCCCACATCTATCGTAAACTAATAAATTCAAAATGAATTTGACTTGGAGTTGACGCTTGACACGCTGTGGCCAGTAGTTCAAGGCTTAGTTTTTGTTTGTTACAAAGGACTTATTCTCTTGATCATCCATATCTGAAAAATACGATCAAGTGCACTGCTTCAAAGAACATTCTTACCTGTAACAAAAGAAACCTTCATCTGTTCGAAGAAGTGGACACTGACAAAAACAAACAACTACATAAACCAGTTAAAAAATTTACTGAAAGTATTGAGGTTGGGAGTCGAAAAAATTATCCAGTTTAGTTCCTGTCTTTTTGCCTTTTTTCGATGGGAATACTCAGGGTTAAATTCTAAGTAGAAAATGGCAAAGTGTGCGCAAAAACGGTATCTCAATACTATAACATTCAAAAATTGTTCTGTAAATTAGTGTTTGTAGCTCTTGAACTGCGCTACAACATGCTGCTAACATGTTGTTGCATTGCTATCATTGCATTGCTATAACCGGGTTTTTGCTTTTTTTTAATGATGAAATTGCATGATTAAAAAAAGCAATTGGCAAAATCGGAATCCTGACAATATTTCCGACCAGACTGTAAAAACAGAACTGGCAAAAGTTTTCAAAAATTGGGCCAAAAAATTTTTCGGTACCAATGCGGGAATGAACTTTTGGGGGTGCCGGATAAACGAGGTTTGACTGTGAATGAATTTAAAAAGTCGGCAATAATTCAATATACAACCCCATAAACAACCCTTTCCCCCTAATAATAACCCCTGTTTAGGGTGCTTATTATTATGGTGGTGAGGGTTATTTATGGGTTGTCTTTTAGGCTCAGGCTTCAGTAGGCCATCGTCCGTTAGGCCGTACTAAGGGGGTTATTTATGACCCTTTTTTGGAGGAGAGGAGAGGGGGGGGGGTGTCTATGTCCGGCAGTCTAATTTATATGTTACAAGTTTTTTTATTACCATTTATTGCATCGAACACTAAAATTTGACTCATTTAACATAAATGTATAAACAAACTTTTGATTTTATTGATTATTTTTCTTTCTATATTCAGCTACATTTCATTGAGCAAGAATTTAGCATTTTGTGGGAATTCCGATTGTATAGTGAATCAGCTTGTTCTCTAATGCACTCACAGTTTCCTATTCTAAAATAACATTTCTGCCATAAATTAAATATATTTCACATTTACTGCATTTAGTTTTGATACTGAAATCAAACTGATATGTGTCGCTTTTTAGTTTGCTATACATAATTATCCTACATACTTCTCACTGATTTACTTTTAAAAGCCTAACTTTAAATAACTTTTCCATTCACAACTCATATACCGTATTTCCTTTAATAGGAGGACAACCTTGACTTTCCGCACCTATATCTCAGCCCAAAGAAAATATTTTTCAAAGCTGTGTTTTGCGTTTTTTTTGTCTCTCAGGCACTCTACCAATTCCACTTCTAATTTTGGATTTTTACCCTAATATTTTAAGGGGGGGACACTTGAGGGGGGGGGTTGAGAAATGGGTTTGTCAACATAATGAAAAATCCGTTGACGGGTTGCAAAATTTTTATATATAAAATTATTTATGTGATTTTATGATGAGTTTCACTAAATTATCCAACATTATTAAGTGAAACCCATCGTAAAATCACATAAATAATTTTATATATAAAAACTTTTTGCAACCCGTCAATGGGGTTTTCATTATGTTGGCAAACCCATTTCTCTCTGTGGTACAGGTTCTCAAAGTCGACAGAAGGCTATCGGAGAAAATTCGGTATAGAGAGTTCTTTTAAAAATTAACTGGTCTGTCAAATATTTTTCCAATCCCATGAAGGCAAATTCGTTGTTGAGTCTACCACTGCATCAAACTTATTATCGAGGCATGCCTTTTTTAATAAATTAAGGGCACTTACGTATTTTTCCGACCGCCCCCCCCTCATTTTTCATATGCAGAGCAGATCTATTTTTGCATCAAATATATTTTTTTGCATCTGATATAATTTTTGCATCAAATTTGTATCAGATATGCACTTTCCTACCCCAAAATAAGGGGGCCGATATAATACGTAAGTACCCTATTAAGACCTAAAAATATATTTTCTGAAGTTTCCAGACTTGTTTTTCTATTTTTCACTTTATGATCCTTTTCCAAAAAAACCTATAAAAAAACAGGATTTGCACATGATCTCTTAACTCAAACATGATTTTGTTGTTGTTTATCAGCTGTGGAAAATCTAGAAAGTATCATCTTCAATATAAATGAGGGAGCAGGAGGTATATCCTCGGGCCGTCCCCCAAAGATTGGATCAGTGCTCCAATTAATGGACCATGGACCATCATCTGTATTTACTATCATTTGTGTAAACCAACTAGATCATTTGTCATATTGCCAATGTTTGCCCAAAAATATGTTTGTTATTTTTAGTTGTGGATGTGCTGTCATAGCACACGTTTTTGACCTTTTGCGTTGTTCGATGAAATTTTTTGTATTGCTGCACTTTGTTGGAAATTAAATTTTTGATTTAGCAAATTTTGGACTAATTCGGATCTATTTTCGCTCAAAACTACGGACTTGAGGTAGACTAATTTATAATATTTTGAGTTTTGTGCTTTTCGCATAATTTTTTGCTAAAAAGTTGCTTTGGCCGCTTGCTTTCCACTTAGCTTGTCGTTTGGTTTGCTTTTGAAGCCTAGAAATATTTCTTATAGCCTAAATTTACTCGCTCCCAAAAGTTCATGATCCAAACATACCGCATTTCATCTCATAGAGCCGCCCCCATGGTTTTTTACTAAGATTTCAGGGCTAGGCTATTTTTGACTAACAGTTTCAAGGTTTGTTTTGTTTAGTTTTTATTTTGAAAACCGGTAACCTTAGTTGCTATAGCAACTCAACATGTACACTGTAATCCCTCCATGGTGTTTCTCGGTCATAGTGACCACCGGCCACAGCTCTACTAAAGTGATCATTTAATTTAGGATCTAGTATTATTGGCGAGTCCAAAACATTTCTGTTCAAAAAATGTCACTTGTTAGGAAATATTTGGGGTTTTTATAAATACCTATTATAAATAAAATTTCTTAAAATGTAGAAAAAACAAAAAAATGTATTTTTTGAACAATAATTTTTGGAAATACTCCCTTATCCTCCCGAACCATACTTGCACGTTCCCCAAAAAAATAAAAAGCGCCACCGCCTCCACTGCCGCGGCATTTTAAAAATTTCGCCGCCTCCGCCGGCGCTTTGAAGGTGCCAATTTTTCCCGGCGGAAGGTGGCCGCCGACGCTCCGCTGGCGGCCGTGCAATTATGTCCCCAACCATGCTAGCTCCAAAAAAATTATTTACTTAGTTTGAATAAAAAGTATTATATAAAGTCATTCCACGTCAAAGTGGCTAGATTTATGTCCTTTTCAGGGGTGGCCTTTATGGAGGGAGATTCGTGTACTGCCACCACTTTATAAACAAATGGGATCAGCAAGCACTTCGTGCTTTTTAATCTTTTATTTTGATGGTTTGTGTTTAGGAAAAAACAAAAGTAGGCTCATTTTTATTTGTTATTATTTGAGTGGGAGACAACTGTTAATGATTCCTCATAGTTCTTTTTTGACAGACCCAAGTAAAGAGTATGAGTGAACTTTGTGGCCCAAAATGCTGGAAGAAAGCAATTAATAACCTTGTGTTCCCAATTAGGAGGGTCGAAAGGGCAATTGCTTCAAGGTTCATCCATACCATTTTCTTTTCTCTTTTTTATTCTTTTACAAACAATTAATTATTATAAATGAATAGTCTTTTTGCAAAAAAAAAGAGTAAAATTGTTTTATTTCCACAATTATTTAGTACACTTTTTAAACGATTCGCACAAGAATAGCAAAAAAAGTTTCCGGAAAAAATCTCTAAATTTAAATTTTTCGATAGTTTAGCACTGTGTTTTTAGCCATATTAATCTCGTCAACAAAACACCGCATGATTACTCAAAATTCAGCCTTAAATTTTGGTTGCTTTTTGAATAGTCATCTGTCTTTTTGTTAACAAAATTTAGGTTTTCTAAGGCACATTCGCATAATGACAATTATTAAAAAGTGATTCCTATAAACTTTTCTCAATAACGTCATTTTTATTGATTTTCAGTTGCTTTTTTGTTTTCAGATTTGTACTTAGGCGTTTTTTTGTGCATTGTGTATGCTTGTACCGATGAAAAGTTTGATATTGAAATGTTTTTATGAGTCAACTGTCGGTCCAACGATCACTTACAAAATTTTTCCCGCCTAAGGTCCAACACTTTTTCCAAGTTTTACCAACACCTGGTGATAACCAGGTGTTGGTACATAGGCGATTATGCTAAGAATGGTGATTATCGAGATGGACATCCATTCAGGATGTTAACTTGGAATACCTAACCATGTTAATGTTAACTGGTGACCTCTGTGCAAGCATTTAAGAATTATGTGTAAAAATATGTTTGCTACTACCAGGATTCAACCTGTTCAAAAACGATCGAATTGGTCGCTTTTGGGGACTAAATGACCGGGGACGACAAGACCGTCGCCTAAAAATTTAAAAAAACCATATGGTCGCGAATCCATATAGCCGCAAATGCATAGTTTTGTTACATTGATTGTTGACTGTATTACGAATCAAGTCTTTTTATTGAGTTGAGTCAAGTCGACAATATTCTTTCGTTTGCAAAAACAAATTTAAATTTGTGGGCTGAACACAAAAGAAGTATTTGCTTGTCCTTTTCTTCATCGTCTTCATGACTCACACATATACAATCCAACTAAAATTAGAGAACAAGAAGAAAAAGGAGGTCAGTGTGAATAAATCTTAGTGCTCTATACAAATTAGCCCTTCAAGCAAACCAACCAAAAAACCACCACATATCCTTCTACTAAAACAGTCGCTTTACACCAACCAAAAAAGCTTTTCGTAAGCCTAAGTTTGGCGTTCTCACAAATACAGCATAGCTACCTATATTGTTGTTGGGTGGTTTAGCCACTCTGTTGGGGTGCCCCCTCTCACCCTAACCAGTGTGTGTGCATATATGCAAGCCCTTGTGCCCCTTTGTTGACGTGTTCCCTCTGTATGTCTGCTGCTTGTCCAGTGTTGTTCCATCCCCCGCCACGTGCAACTATTTGGATGTTTATAAGATATCCCTGTGTCCTGCCAAACATGCTGCTCTTCAAATCTGCAAAACAATTTTTTGTGAGCCTATGCTATTTGAAGATACAAATACAGATTTTTTTGTAAACTTTTTGTAATCTTTGTTAATTTCTTTTTGACTGAACAAGGTCCGGGTTGCTTAGTTCTACTTACAAATAGAAATAAATTTATTTCATGTAAATCAACTCAAAACAAATTTTTCATTTAACACCTATTAATCCAGTAGTTTTGCCCCGTCAATAACTGTAGACCGACAACTGTAGAATTGCTCGCTGTATATATATTGCACCCTTTAAGATAATTCAGTGGCATTTTCTAATATAAAAATCGCCACGCAAAAAGTGTAAAAATGGCAAAATTCAAGTCAGTAGTTACTATGTTAACTATAAAACGTATCGAAAGCCACGAAAAATGGCCAAAGTTAGACAGGTCAAAAAAAATTTACAAAATTCTACAGTTATCGATGGGCAAAAATTGACTGAGGATCAGTGGCTGGTCATCCTGAGTCAATTTTTCCGCACGGGATAAAAGTAAAAAAAAAATTCTACCTCCGAAAATAATTTTTTTATTTCACGTATAAACTTATATAACTTTCTATGAAAAATAAGTTTTACGATTTTAAGAATTTTCTCAGTTTTATTGCTCTATAGTACTAGCATGATCACTAACTAGTTGTGTTGAACCTGTTAGCAACAGCTTTTTGTACAATGTGATCTTTGTTTCTTTGTTTTGTTATGGACAACAACAGCAACTATAAGTTTGGGTGGGCCACTAGCTGGAGAGAAGGGGTTGAAAATCACGCCACTTGCTAGGGAACACCACTTCCTGCCCCTCTGATCATCAACCAACAGGGGAGAAGGGAAGCACTGGACAGGCGTTTTCGCCGAATGCCATTGATTCATACTAGCCAGCTATATGATAATCTGAACAGTAAAGAATATTAAAAAATTATCAATTTTTTGACCATAACTTTTTGAACTTTCATAAGATAATCAAAGTGACTACAATCACTTGCTTTTGCCCACCTAAGTGGCTTGGCCATTCCTGTAAAATTCTTCAAAGATGCCTCTTAAGTTTTTATCTTATTTAAACTATTTTCAGGTTTTACTGAATGTTTTTTTATTTATTTAAGACTCCGGCGCTTGACTTTGGGGACTTCTAATGCAAAATTTTAGATTAAAAAAATTTGAATTCCACATAAAAACTTGCTCTATATTACTCGCCGTAAAGTTCTGCATCAGAAGTCCCAAAAGTCACGCACCGGGGTCGGAGAGTTAAAATCAGTTTTGTTTTTTTCCTGTGATGTTCTGTATCTCCTAGATTTTGAGAAATTACACAAGGATCTCAAATGTCCTTTATTTACAGATTTGTCTTTCATTTAGAGCTCGAATCTTTATAGTTTTGCAAATAGTATCATTAAATCTAGTGCTCAAAAATCAATAAGCACTGGATAAAGTGACACTTTTTTGGCGAAAATAGACCAAAAGCTCTTTGTTATATAAAGATGTCCTTTATGTAAAAATTTCGAGTTGAGAACTCTGTACTTGCACCATTGTTTCATCCCAAAATTAATATTTTTCAAACTTTTTTGTGTTTACCTAACTACCACGATCTCCACCTATTCTCCTTTTTTTGGTTCGGAAATCTTCAAAATCATCCAAATCAAAAAATCCCGTCCGAAAATCTCGAGATATACCCAAAATTTTGCAATTTTCGGAAATGAATGTTGGAAAGAAATGCCATCAAACTTTTTTGAAGACCAATCTAAAGTTTTCGGCGGAGAGATATGTCGAAAATCGCAGAGAATTACTATTTTTAATTTTGAGCAGAAAAGATCTTCCAGAATTGTGATATTGTTGTAAAAATGTAGGAGTTATAAGGTGTTAAAAGTAGCAACAGAAGCAGGTGATAAATATAAGCTATTGTTCAGTCCTTATCACCCTAATATGGAGCACTGACCTTGTCAACACTTTTTATATTGTTTATTTTAAGAGAGACAACTGATAAAATATAAGCACAGAATAACCTGGGTTTGTTTGTACCCAAAATGGTCTTATTTGCCATCTGTATTAATCTGGGTGATCAGTTTAACATATAGATGAGCATAGACCAGGCTTCTAAATTCGAAATTTCCTTTTTGTCAAAAACTGACATCTTGAGTTTTTAGGATCGAAAATACAAATTTTGAAGTAAAATTGCAAGGATTCGAAATCGCAAATAATAGATAAATCTTGAAGGGAGATCGGAATCCTTGCAATTTTCGGGGCTAGACTGACGAATCTGGTTCAGCCGGGCTGAATCCCCTCCCAGGGCTAAAGGGCTAAAGCTCCCCCCCCCCGTCAGAGTCATTTTTCCTACACCGTTTTCGAGTTTTATATTGTTTTTAAATAACAATTTTTTCGAAAAATCTGACGGGGGGGGCTATAGTTTTCTCTGCGTACGCCCATGGGCTCGATAGTGCTGTAGACTAAACTTCTAGACTAAAAATATTTTGTACTTCCATTCTTGGAAGTCCATTGTCCCATAACGCAAAAAATAATAAGATGATGAGCAAAGTGTGAATTAGTCTCAAAACTCAGGCCGAATTTCATTGAAACATTTGAAGTTTCTTGTCCTTAATCAGTCATTGCGCCGCCGACCACAACAAACATTTGCAGCCTATTCTTGTGACGCTTATTTGGGTTGACAAGGCAAATTGAAGAGCCATGTGGCTTCTGCATTCCTGCTGCTACTATCTGATCAGGGGTGTCCACGTGCAAGTCCTGACCCTCTAGAAGCACTTTGACCCTTAGCAAGGGGTGGACTGACCAAAGTACGAGCACATAGTTTGTGATCAAAAGTTGACTGATAGTAATGGAAACAGGTTGAGGGTAGGTGGGACACACCCCTATATAAGGACTTCATTAGTCGGTGTTAAACACTGTGGATTTGTTTTTTGTTTGTTTTTTCTTTGCAACTGAAACCAATATTGTTCTCTATGTATGAACCAAAATCCTTTAAAAAATTCTACTGATTAACAAATTAATGACTCAGACCTGAAAAATTCCAAAATTTTTCTCGTTAATACCTGCTTTCATGGGGCCGTGGTCAACGGGGTATGCAAACAACTGGGTACAATATGACTAGGTACAACGACTTGATACAGTGCCGAATTTTGCCTTGGTGCCCCTGTTGATTTTTGTTATACTTTTTTCGATTTCTTTACGCACTTAGGCTTAGACAAGGGTAGGCCAGCGCTCATTAGGACGGACTCAAACGTGTAGTTCAAACATGTTTTTTAACTTTTACAAAAAAATGTACCCAGCAGTGATGTTTTGTGTACACATGTAAACGCTCAAATGTTTTGTGTTGCGGTTATATTTTCGTAGACAAATATACACGAAATCTTTCGAGTTTTTGTTTTTAAACATTTATGAAATTCAAATTTTTGACGCTACTGGCTTACACCCCCCCCCAAAACCGACTTTTTTGGGAGTGCCTAAAAACCATTTTTATGCAATAATTTTGCCATAAAGGACCAGAAAAGCAGTTAAAAGGGATTATGGGCTGTATTGGGATGGGAAGGGAATAATACAGGGGCACTTTTTTTTAGCTGCTTTACCATGTTTTTCAACTCGAGCCGTGGCAAAAATAGACTCTATATGCATTTTATGATCAAGGTACTTCTCGGAATCATGTCTAAGGTAAGTGCGTGCGCGCATCTCTAACTCTCAAGCCCCTGCGCCCCCGAAGGGGCGCAGGGGGCTTGGGGCTAGGAGTTGAGATGCGCACACCCACATACCTTAGACACAAATCACTCGAAAGTGACTCTGGATGCATGAAAAAGCATGCATACCAGAGTTATTTATGCGGTAGGCCCCAGTATTCAAAACTATGTTCAACATCTTTGATTTTGCGACCGAAAGGGTCTCCCTCCTCTTCAGGCCTGGGCTACCAGCCAGAGGCTCAGCCATCCAAAAGTAAAGGACAACCGTCAGGATCCACCCGGCTGATCGGTCTGATCAGCTCGAGTACTTATACTTTACGTGCACCACAAGTGGCTTGGTTTGAAAGCGCTTTTACTGCTCAGAG
Organism: Ditylenchus dipsaci; assembly: GCA_004194705.1. Classification (NCBI taxonomy): domain Eukaryota; kingdom Metazoa; phylum Nematoda; class Chromadorea; order Rhabditida; family Anguinidae; genus Ditylenchus; species Ditylenchus dipsaci. The sequence continues at coordinate 220,081 of SADC01000220.1, forward strand.
AATTAATACTCTTTGTACTTATAGGCCTATAGAAGTGGCTCCTGTTTTGTCCCTTCCCCTCCAATACAGCCCTTGAACCCTATTTTAATTGCTTTTCTGGTCTTTTTATGGCGAAATTATTGCTTAAAAATGTTTTTGACCAATCCTAAAAATCTTGATTTTGGGGGGGGGGTATAAGCCAGTAGCGCCAAATTTTTTCCATTTTGATTTCTGTACACAAATAAAATCAAAATGTTTTTGTGTAAGTTTGTGTGCACAAATCACATTTAAAAAATGTCTGTGTACGTTTTGTACACAAATAAAAACCTGAAAATTTTGTTTATGTCTGTGTACACAAACATAAACAAAATTGAACGCTACTAGGATATACCCCCCCCCCTAAATCAACTTTTTTAAAAGTGTTCCCAAACACCTCATATCGACCTAAAATTCCTGAGGAGTTCAAAAAGACATTATTTTTAGGTTCTGGTCAATAAAAATTAAGTTTTGGGCCCACCTAAAATTACCCTTTTTGACCAAATTCTGGATAGTTTTATCTTTGCCTGCTTTTATCAGTTGGGTTTCAACCAGACTCGAATAAAAAATCATTTTTTAATTCTCTGACTTTTTTGAAATTTGATTTTAGTCCATATAGGTGTTTTTGCCACCTTTTTTCTGAGCCATGCTTGCGTATCGTGTTTCCCCTTTATAATATGCCATTTCACTTAGGCTCTCCAAATTTATTCCCATTACAGTCACCTCAACGAAAATTATTGTGCATAAATTTAAGGCCTGCTATTATTGTAATTTATAAATAAATTAGCATCCTGCTTCTAACTAGCTTGTTGTTTTGCTGAAGTATTGATCCATCTAGCACAACGGTATGGTGGTGGGCAAAGAGTCTTCAGTGTGGGTTGCCCTACCAATCAATATCGGTGGCAGGTGAGTAGTACAGCTAATGCATTTCCATGCTTGTCCAAAATCTGCTTATTATTTTTTTGGCAGCCATCTAATAGGTATGGAGTTTAGAATCGCTGATCTGACAGATTGGCAGGTCAAGGCTCTCATCTTGTAGGTGGTGTTGGCGGCTCATCTTCCTCTTTGTTCTACGGTGTGGGCGCAGCAGCTACTTTAGGAGCTATGGGTATTTGGTACATGTGGAGCAGCTCTCGACCTATCAATGGCAAGATCACGCCATTGGTGGACCCCAACATGCAGACACGCCAATTGTCGGTAGGTAACTTTTAAGCTTGGATAAAAAGTGTGGTTCCACTGCCTGAAAATGTATTTCAAGCACGTATTGGTAAAAAAAAGAGGTAAAAGTTGATTTCAGGCCAGAGCCGCATAACCAATACCAGAGTGACCAATTCCCAGTCCGGTAATTATTCGGTTGGTATACTCTCCCCCGCCCCCTTTATCCTTCTATCTTCCTTCGGAGTACGATTTTTTAAATGAGCATTTTAATTTTATTAGATCTATTAGAAACTCGGCCTACCCTAGAATAGGTGCGATTTACGAAACAGCATCGTTGTTGTTATTCAGGCATGTGGTTAGGCCAGGGCTCCCAAGTGGGCGAAAAAATCAGCATTCACAATGGCTGATTTATCAGCCAAAATTTTTTAAAATTCCTCTTTATCATGTTTTTAACACGTAAAATACCGGTTGTTACATGGTTTATTTCGATGCAGAATTTAACGCTGAGCACGCCTGCTTTATTAGTTTTTCAAATTTCGCTCAAGACAAAAAACATTTAAACTTCAAAAATACGAGACTTGCGAATTTGAAATTTCACAGCAAGTTGCAAGCTTTGAGGCAGTTTCATAAGCAAATCGACCATGCTGAACACGAATCCGATGTCAAAAATCTAGATTCCTCTAGTGAAATTTAAGTTTTACGTGAAATCGTTTTTGAACTTTTTTGGGAGTCTTGTTAAACACTAAGAAAGCCTGTTTTCTGCCATGTTTAACTTTATTTTTTTGCACAAGAATGTTCCATTTTAATTGCCTTTCTTTTGCGCTATAGTAGAGCTGTAAGGATTTTTGAATCGCAAAAATTTTTACTTTTTATTCAGAAAAATACGTTTACAAAAAGTGGCGAAATCATTCTTTTTGCTGGTAGTACAATATTTCAGAATTATTTTGGCAGTGTGATATACCGTTGGAAAGCTCTAATCTGGCTTTTCGACGGTATAAAAACGATACAAAAATTTATAGAAATCATAAGAAAATGAAAATTAACGATAGCTTAAAACGCGAAAAACAAGGTTTCAAAAATGGGCCGTTTCTCATATTCTTAGTGCGAATTTTGAAAAACTAATAACACAGGCGTGCTCAGCGTTAAATTCTGCATCGTAATAAACCAATGTAACAACCGGTATTTACGTGTTAAGCGGAATTTAGCTAAAATTCAGCCCTCCGGGCTGCTAAGTCCCTCAAATTTAATGCTGAACCGAACTGTAAAAACAGAATTTTTTGTTTATTGGGAATTGGAGAGTACATACCATTTAAAAAGCACAGATTTTCGAAAATTCGCCAGATCTGTGCTTTTTAAAATGGTCTGTACTCTCAATTCCCAATAAGCAAAAAATTCTGTTTTTACAGTTTCATTCAGCACTGAATTTGAGGAGCTTGGGGCAGAATTTTGGCTCAATTCCGCTTAAAAACATGATAAAAATACATTTTAAAAATTTTGGCTGATAAATCAGCCATTGTGAATGCTGATTTTTTCGCCCACTTGGGAGCCCTGGGTTAGGCAAAGGCTACGCCCGCGTATGTTACTGCGAACTCAAATATTTTATCCAGTTACGATAACGCAAAAGAAAATTTACAGCTGTTTTGAAAGTTCAAACGTAAGGAAAACAGTACTCATACGGAGGAGGCTGGAAGGGAAAAAGAAGAGGGGTAACCAACCGAATAAGTACCCCAGTCCGCCCAAAATCAAGTTTTTACTGCTTTATTACACGTTTAATCTTCCGAAACATGCAGAACGTGGGTGCTACCACACTTTAAGGTCATCAAAAGCGTGAATTTTTTGAAATCATACTAGAACTTACGTTGTTATTAGTATTCTAGTATACTTAATCAAATAAAGTTAATACTCGAAAGGACGCCAGAAAGTGTGGTTACATTTTGAATATGATATTTTATATGACCTTGCCTGTGAAATACGCAGAAAAGTCAAAATTCTGGAAAAGTTTCCAACATTTCAGTATTTTTGACATTTTTCTGAATTTTTTTTTTTTTTTTCAAATTTTTTTAGAGCAAGGTTGTACACAGCTTTTTACTCAAAATGCAGACCTACTTTGTGGCGTCTTTTCAAGTATTTATTTGTATATAATAGGGTAGTTCGCGGTCGGTTATCCGACCGACCGGATTTTTTGCCAAAATTAACCGACCGAATAACCGGGTTCGAAAAAAACCGGTTAACCGATAACCGGGTCTATTAACCGTCGGTTATTCCGGTTATGTATTGGATAGAATGGGCCTTCGAGCAAGCAAGCATTTTCAAATTATTCGAAATTTCAATGGAAGACAGACTTTAGGGGGGGTTATTTGACTAAAAATGTAATTTTCGAACCCAGTTAATTTAATTTGCGCTTTTAAACTTTTTTTGACTAAACAATACTACCTTTTTCTGACTTTTTTCGGTGCATAGTCGTTTCCCAAATATTCCAGAACTGGAATATTTGAGAAACGTTTCACAAATATTTCAATTCTGGAATTTTTCCTTTTGCAATATGTCATTAGAGCACTTATTTGTTGCCTTTCATTAATTAAGTACGCATAAAAAAGTTCAATTTACATTTTACATTTAAAAAATTTTAAAAATACTTTTTGGGGATAAGCTAACATTTGTGTTTAAAGTAGTCCTTAAGGCTTCTTTGAAGCATCGTATTTCTTAAAAGTACGCCTGACGATTGGATACAAAAATTGATTGGATACACTTTTAGTCCCCGACTTGTTATTTCACATTTTTATGATTTAATTTCCGGGGCGAGATAGCCAACTATACAGCCAACTATATGATAGCCAACTATATTTTTTGACCCAAATTTGGCTTTGTGAACCAACTTGTATAAAGATCTATGCCCGTTTTGGTCATTCGGCACTTTAGTCTAACCAATTGCAGCCAAATTCTCAAAATAGCCCAAAAAACGAAGATTTTTAATACTTTTCTAAACATCATTTCAGGATGGTTCCCGAGTGTGTAAGTACCTCAAATCAGACGCCTTGATGCGCTGTCGATATGGAGATGTGACTACCTTGTATGAGGCTGTTCGCAGAGGTGCTCGTCTTTCCAAAAATGGACCAATGTTGGGCTATCGCAGCAAGCAGGAGGATGGCTCTGAACCATATGTTTGGATCCACTATGACGAGGTAACATTACTAGCTCCACCCAAAAAAACCTTCAAATCGACTGAATTGCAGGTGCTGCACCGTTCACTGGTTGTAGGCAAAGCATTGCGTAAACTGGGCCAGCCCATAGGTCAGAAGTGTTCATTGGAATATATTCTCGAACAGACCAGAGTGGATTATTGTGGAGCAGGCCACTTATTCTTTCAACAATGTTCTGGTGCCATTGTATGAAACACTGGGAGCTGATGCTTGTGTTTTCATAGTTAACCAGGTATAAAATACTTTCTTCACAGTCTGAATTAGCAAATCTTATCTATGCCCAATTTTCAGGCCAATATCCAGGTGGTCTTCGCTGATACTCTCGAGAAAGTAATGGTACGCGTGTATTTTGGTTTCCAACTTAAATATGGCACTGCGGATATTCATTTGGCATTTTTTCTGCCAATTTCTGACTCTCATGCCTTTATACCATACATTTTTGAAATTTAAAATTAGTTGACCGTCTTTTTGAAAGCCTAAACTCCAAAGGCATTGGGACTTCTTGGAATTTCAGGGCATTTATTATCAAAATCGCACCTTTTTTTGCGTATTCTTTTTCTACAGCTTTTATAACGACTGTTAAAGAGGGGGGGAGTACATGTTTCGTAGGATTTTTGACCATTATTATTTTTTTTCTATTAGCTGTGATTTTTATGGCCAACGAATCAACTGTAATATATTCCTCGGCCAACTTTTCGGAAAGAATCCGAAAATGTTATCAGAATATAGATGCTTTCAAAAATCTCATGAAAACACCAAAATTGATCAGAAAATTCTTTCGGTATTATCCTTGCATACCCTGTTTACATTAAAAATCATGTCTGTGTCATTGTGTTTTCGGCTAATTTTTCTGCAAATCTAGTAGGCAAGTTACCGCTGAGACGGTAGCTAAGACAGTAGGCTACATTTTGAGTTGAAAGTTGCCAATAACTATCTGAAAAAATTAAACCAAAATGAAAGCTATACCACAGGAATTTTACAAAGGTACGCTACGCAAATGCCGGATGAATGCTTTGGTCAATTTTGGTGTTTTTTCACGAGATTTTTAAAAAAGTATGTGTATTCTGATGACATTTTCGGATTCTCTTTAAAAATTTGGATAAGGAATATAAATACAGCTGAGTCATTAGCTATAAAAGTCCAGTCAGGAACAATATAATAATGTCAAAAATCTTACGAAACATATACCCTTCCTCTTTTATCTTAGCCAAAGCCTTATGCGTAAGGTAAGCCAGCGCTCGTCAGGATGAACTCAAAAGTGTGTCCTAAACTGCGAAAATCGCAGAATGACAAAAAAAGCGGAGAGTCAAAATTGTCCCGAAATTGCGCAAACACCTGCACACCGACTCCGAAAATAGCCTTATTGTCGTAAAAAATACCAGACCGAAATTAAATTCAGTGTATACAGGTGGCCCAAAAAACCTGAAAAAATCTGAAAATTTTTGTCGAGGGCTTCGCGCACCGTCTGAAATAAATCTTTTTGGTGCAAGCAAGGATGTTGAAATAACGGTTGTGAGCCGGTACCGAGTTCTCTCATTTTGCCGTAGTCTTAGGTATAGCTCTCGTAGCATGAGATTAACGCAGCTTGCTCCACAGGGCTAACTCACTAAGTGGTTGCTTCCCATATGTTGCTTGCCTTGAAGCTGACCTTATGACCTAAGACTGCAACCGTCCATCCTTGTTACACCAAATCAATGAAAAAATAAGAGAGCAAGATAAAAAAAACAATAAAAATAAATGCGACACGCAAAATTTTGATGGCTGTGACTGCCTCAATTAAGATGCTTTAAATGTCTAAATTCGAACAACAAATTCTGATACAATTATTTAAATTTTTGTTGTAATTTTCGAAATGTTTTGTACTAGCACGTAGCGCTTGATCTTGGCGTTCAAACAAGCTATCAAACACTGCTACATGATGTTAGAAATCAAAAAATTTAAAAGCTTCAAATAAAACAGTGTCAATTTTGAAAATTTTCAGGTTTTTTGGGCCACCCTGTAGTTTGCTCAAAAAGCTAATCCATGAACCATTTGCAGGTCTTTTGGAAAAAAGAGATGAGTGTAAATGCCTAAAAACCATCATCCTGATTGGGCAAGAGCTAACTGAAGAATTGATCGAGAAAGCAGCAAGTGTGCAAGTAGCCCTGTACTCCTTTGCCCACTTTGAGCAAATAGGCCAAGGAGAAGCTGTGGCTGATCTGCAAGCTGTGCCACCAACGCCCGATGACTTGGCCACCATTTGCTATACTTCGGGCACCACAGGCACTCCTAAAGGCAAGTTTTTCAGTAATGGATAGCAAGCTATAATAGTGTGTTTTGCAGGTGTCATGTTAACTCATGGCAATGTGATTGCTGACTGCACCACCCTCGACTACTTTAAAAGCTCCAAGCTGGACTACAAGGACGTCATGATGAGCTTTTTGCCACTTGCTCACATGTTTGAGAGGGTGGTTCAAGCAGGCATATACATGGAAGGAGGCGCTGTTGGCTTTTTCCGTGGTGATATTAGGTTGCTGGTAGACGACATTAAGGTGAGTAAAGGCATTGTTAAAGAGGCATGCTCGCCTTTACCAAAATGCGACATTTTAATTCTCGTTTGAATTTTACTGGTACCCGCCTTTCAAAATATTCCCATCTGCCACGAGCACGCCCCTTTAAAAGGGCATCTCCGTGATGTTAAGTGAAAAAAGGCAAAAAAAATTACAAAATTGTCCTCGTTTGATTTTTTCGTAAGAAACCTACCAAATTTTGTGACGAAACATTTGGCTTGCTTTTATCTATGATGTCTAGAACAAATACAGGAAGGCGCAAAGAAGTTCAATATTTCGGCTTTAGGTGAATTCATCGACGGTAAATTCATCGACAGGTGAATTCATCGACATTTTGGCGTTTTTTTTATGGTCTTCTATTCATACCTTTTTGATTCAAATGTTCTTCTCAAATCCAACCTCAGTTCTACTGGATAATCCATGCACCTTCTGCGCTAATTCCAGGATCTTAAAGATCGTTTGACACTGGTAAAGTTAGGTTTTGCTATACCCTATTTATTATAATAGAAGGCCAGTCTCTATTAGAAGGCCACCCCTTAGGGCCAAAACTAGGTGGTATCGCATCTTTAACCATTTTATCGCATTTTAAACAATTAAAAATTTTGGAGTCGAAAAATAGAAGACCATGGCTTCTATTAGAATAAATACGGTATTTACAAAAACTGTGAAAATACCATCAAAACGTAATTTAACTAGTGTCAAAACATCTTTAGAATGGTCGAATTAGTACAGAAAACAAGTTTTTGAGTCGAAAAACAAAAAGAATTTTTGATCCAAGTGGACAACCACTTGGTTTTGTTGATGTATGGGACATCCAGCAAAACTGTGGTCGGCCTTTAAGAGTGGCTTAAAAATAGATGGTAAAGGCCGTGGTTCTGGGGTTTCTGTAGCTGAAGTCATTGTTTTAGTATTAACAGACCCTGCATAAGACAGGGTTTTGGGAAGGATGCAATGCTTTTGATTACTTTCGGCTAAATCCAAAATGGCGGATTCTGGAGGAAACCTGATTAGGGAAGGTCTCACGCGGCTATTCCTAACCATCCTGAGGCTTCCTGGGCTTTTAAACCCTATTTTAGTCAATAAAATCATGTTTGCGGCCACCGGGATTCGAACCTGTAGCCGTATGAATCGTAAAAGGTACAAACAAAAGGCTATTAAACAAAACGCCAAAATGTCGAAGAATTGACCTGTCGATGAATTCACCTTTCGATGAGTTGACCTGTTGATGAATTGACCTGTCGATGAATTCACCTTTCGATGAGTTGACCTGTTGATGAATTGACCTGTCGATGAATTCACCGTCGATGAATTCACCGTTTCCCCAATATTTCAAATGGAAGAGCACTTAAAGTGCCCCGTTCCGGCTTTTTTCTGCCCGCTTTTGTTGGAAAGGGCAAGTTTTTGGGCTAGGATAGACTTAGGCTAGAATAGGCTTCCTGCTACGTTTTACCCAAAAAAACAAAGGTTGTGAAACAAGAGCTGTCTGTCGAATCGTAGATGTTGTTGACCCAGTACTGTAGAATAGGCTTAACTAAATCGGGCAGAAAAAAACTAAAAGTGCTCACCTTAAATCATTCCTATTACAAACTCAAAAAACGGGCAGAAAAAAGGTAGAAGCGGGCAAAACAAATTTATCCATTTCAAATATGTAGTGCAAATCCCAAGAAAAATAAAAAATTGAACATGAAAATTAAATTTTTTTAAACCTTACTTTTAAAGATTTTTTCTAAAAAAATTTTTATTTCAGACATTGAAGCCAACAGTGTTACCAGTGGTGCCGCGAGTGCTCAACAGACTCTACGACAAAGTGTTGGCTGAAGTCAACAAGTCCAAGATTAATCAGCTCATCTTCGACGCCGCTATCGCTTTCAAGCAGAGAGAAATTAGCAAGTTAGTAATACTGGTAGTAGTAACCACAACAAGCAAACAAACCTTATGTGTTAAGCTGGATAATCCGCAACAACTCGCTGGTCGACAACCTCATATTCAAGAAGGTTCGAGAAGGACTGGGTGGACGGGTAAAGCTGATGATAACAGGATCTGCCCCATTATCAGAAGCTGTGCTTACCTTTGTGCGCTGTGCTATGGGTTGTGTGGTGCTTGAGGGCTATGGTCAGACCGAGTGTGTGGCTGCTGCTACTGTAAGTTGCTTTATGTCATTTTCGGTGTGCGTACTCCACTCATTTCAAACTTTTATCATAAATAGGTGGGGTGGGCCACTTTTGTTTTATTTCACACAAAAAATTACTGAATTGTAGATAACTATCGAAGGAGACTATATCCCTGGGCATGTAGGAGTGCCTCCCCTTGCAATGCCATCAAACTGGTTGATGTGCCCGAACTGGGCTATTTCGCCAAGGATAAGGGTGGAGAGGTGTGCATCAAAGGCACCAATGTATTCAAAGGCTATTACAAAAACGAGGAACAGACTCGAGAGGTGCTAGATGAGGATGGCTGGCTGCACACTGGAGATATTGGCAGGTGGACTGACAGAGGCACTCTCAAGATTGTAGACAGAAAAAAGCACATCTTCAAGCTTAGTCAGGTAAATCTAACCTAACAAAATGGCTCAAATTCTTTTATCCTGTCAAATCTAATCACCGTATTTCCTCTAATAATGCGGCCCTTTGCGTTCAAAATCGTGTTCTTGGAATTGTGATTTTGACGCGATTTTTAAAGACTTCTCTCAGGCAAGTTAGCGATTCTTTTGTCGCCAGTGAGATGAGCTACAAAATGAGTGGTAACTTGCATGACAGATGTCTTAAAAATGGTCCAAAAACAGAGTGCCAGAAAAACGTTTTTCAAATTTAGGGACCGCCTTATTAGAGGAAAAACGGCATTTTACCAATTAAATTTTTAAAAAAATTACAAAACACCTTTTTACAAAAAATTTGAAATTTCCTAAAAAAAATTAAATTTTACTTTTTATTTATTTTTTAATTTTCCAAAATTTTACTTTATGATTTGCAAAAAAAACTGTTGCATTTAGGGTGAGTATGTGGCACCGGAGAAATAGAACAGATCTACACTCGTTCCAAGTATGTGGCTCAGTGTTTTGTGCATGGAATCAGCCTCAAGACCTGTTTGGTGGCCGTGATTGTGCCTGACCCAGAGGTGTAAAATAAATGCTACCGGCTGAGAAAGCAGAATTTTAGTTGTTTGTTATTTTCAGGTGATACCTGGTGCTGTAGAAGCACAATTGGGAGTGCAGGGAAAATCTTTCCAAGAACTCTGTATTCTGCCACAAGTCAAGAAACTGATCATGGAGGACATTTTGGCTGTTGGCAAGAGAGCCGGACTCTTCAGTTTTGAGCAGGTAAACTAAAGTGACATAAAAATTTATTCCTCAAAATTATTGGCAGCTCTGGATGAATTTTCCCCAGAATACCGGGGTTTTCGGAGAAGTCAACGAAAGACCCCAAAGTAACCCACGCTTGTTCCAAAAATTATACTTATATAATATCCCTTTTCGGTTTCGTAATTTTTCGGAATCCATTTCACCTTATCAAAAATTCATGCTGGGATTTATTTTCACGCTTACTTTTCTGACAGCCTTACTTGTAACACTTTATTTTAACAAAAACTCTCGCTACGTTTTATAAGATAAGCATGAGGTGGATTCTAAATTTTAGCTATAGATGAGATCTTTTCTTAGGTGAGGATGAGATGGTGGCCCTATCTTATCCTCATCTCACATGGAATTACTTTAGGAACTTGTCTACTTTAGCAACAAACATAAAAATATTCTAAATTCACAGGTGAAAGACGTGTTCCTTTGCTCTGAAATGTTCAGTGTTGACAGCGACCTTCTGACACCCACACTTAAAAGCAAACGCCCAAAGCTGAAGGATCATTTTGCCGAACAAATTGCCAAAATGTATGAGCACTTGGACTAAAATGAGCTAAATAAACTATAATTTTCGACATAATAACCTACACAACATGTACAAATATGGTAATATTTTTGTTGGCACCTTTGTTTTTTTTCTATTTTCTTGTCTTTTAGCCAAAATACACAAAAATTATCCGAAATTTTTGTATTCTTTTCAGAATGTGAACTTTAGAAAATAGAGAGAAAAAAGTTATTGGTGATAACACAGGGTGACTGAAGACATTCATCTGATTTCCAAGAGCCATAACTTTTTTCCTGGCGCATTTTCGAAAAAAAAGCTGTCGGTCAAGTGTAAGTGGCTCTAGTCTTAATTTGGGCTCTACTCTGGTCTGAATAGGCTGTAATTGAAGTGGGCTCTCAAAAGTCTGAATTTCACCAGTAAATTTTATTTTGGAATTTTCTTTCGATTTTGTTACAATTTTTTAGCTGAATTTTTACTTGATCTTGGCTTTCTAATAAACTATCAAAACACCGTTGATGCATTTTTTAATATTTTGCAAATCATCTTAAACGTCTCCTAAGTAATTTTTATAACACTAAAACGATTAAAAAAAGATGTTTTCTGGCACTTTTCTGCATGAAAAATCAATTATCTGAAAAAATACTTCTGACCAATATTTGACTTTTTGCCTTGTGGGACCAAGGCAAATCGAGGATTTGGTCAAATTTTCATCGAAACTTTTTTTAGATAATTGATTTTTTATGCAGAAAAGTGTCAGAAAACATTTTTTCATCGTTTTAAGTATACAAATATTAATTGTGAGACGCTTTAAGGTCATTTGCAAATATTACAATATGTGCCCCATGAAATACGCGAAAAACCATTTTTATAAAATGCGTTACTATTTGAAATAAGGCGGATAACTTGGGCTACCCTGTATAAGGCATTTCAACAAAATGTTCGAGGAAGCAATTTCTTTTGGTTTTTATGGTAAATTTTTGAATCGGTATAACATACCTCTAGGGCGCTCCGAGGGCACTATATCGTGTCACAACTCAACTGCAATTAAAGGGCTATAACCGCTTTAGAATTGTTGAAATTTTAATTAGCTAGGGAAAGCACTCTTTCGTCCAACACTATCTCACTACTATACTCTTACGCGATTTTCAGATGGTTGAAGATTTTTCGAATTTTTTCAAAACACTCAAGAGTATATTTCTAGACAAAAGAGTGCTGTCCTCCGTGAGTTTAAATTTCAGCAATTTTATTGCCATTAATGAAGATGCTCTATTAGGAGCTTTGAGAATACGAAGTCAAATAAAAATTTATCAACCTTTTTTATATGTGACTTATTTACCGCAGAATTCTTTATAGATTTTATTCGGGTCTCGAGATTTATCTTATATTCTTCTGTCTTACAGGTTGCTGCTTTGTGTGTATGAATCGTGTATCTCTTGTTTTGTGGGTATAGATCTGAATTCTAGTTTATGATTATTTTACTGTTTTAAAATAAACAAATTTTGATCGACCAATTTCAATGTACATCCCATGATTGCAATAGGGACAGAACATGGACCATAGTCAAAACTGGTCTAATATTACAACCAGTGTTGTCAACCGCACCAGGTGCCGCACCGGCACCGCAACGGCCGGTGTCTGGTGCGGTGCCGGTGCGGGGTAAGAGAGGACCCGTGCCGGTGCGAATGAATTTAAGGCTGCACCGGCACCGAGTTCGTTTCAGACGAAGGTAGATTTATTCATATTCTACAGTCAAATGGAACAGGCCTAGTGGTTCACGATATCGAAAAGGTCACTGTATCGGGAGGCCACTGTATTGGGTTTTTTTATTATTTGTAGCTTAGGCGGGACACTTTATCGATTAAACTGCACAGTTCACACTTGCTAGGCTTCTAGCCTTTTGAGTTTGTTCTCGCCTCGGGTCTGACACTTTTTACCCTAATTTTTGAATTTTTTGCCGATTCAATTTGCTAATTTAGCCTTGAATATCAAAAAGATTTAAATTGTTGCCGTCCGCTTTTTTTCTGTGCCATGGCATTTCGTCCAAAAGTCAGTTTGCCCGAAGTCAATTCGTCCAAACAATTCGTGGTTACTTTAACACGTAAAGGAAATCAGTTCGTCCAAATTCAATAGTCCAAAAATAATTCGTCCAAAAGTCAATTCGTACAAAATACAATTCGTAAAAACGCAATTCGTCAAAATTCAATTCGTTTAAATTCGAAATTTAAGTCAAAATTTGGCGGGAAAAACATTTTTACGGTCACATAATAACTTCCACCGCTCAGAAACCAGTGCCAGAGTGGCCAGGACCCGTAGTAAAAACGAAAAAAATTAGACTGACGCTAATTCGACTATATCTCGCCGATTAGTAAACTTTACGAAAAACGGTTTTTAGGGTCGGAAGATAATTTATCTGGCTTTCAGATAAGATATAAACTACATCCAGCATATGATAGCATAACTAAGATAAATCGATTTTCATAATTAAACTCCGAATTAGACTTTTAGAAATCCACTTTTTTAGTTGGGATGCTAATTGGCTGATTGCTTGGCAAATATTTTTCTACTTATTCTTGTGGTTACTTTTAACACGTAAAGGATATATTTCGGCGTATTTTGATATAAGACAGTCGAAGCACGGGAAAACGGAAAAAAATTTTACGAGCAAAAGTTTGCCAAAAAATGAAAATTTAGACTTTAGACTGCTCTAGAGGTGGCTAAAGTCTAAATTTTCATTTTTTGGCAAACTTTTGCTCGTAAAATTTTTTCCGTTTTCCCGTGCTTCGACTGCCTTATATCAAAATGCGCGGAAATATATCCTTTACGTGTTAAAAGTAACCACAAGAATAAGTAGAAAATTATTTGCCAAGCAATCAGCCAATTAGCATCCAACTAAAAAAGTGGATTTCTAAAAGTCTAATTCGGAGTCTAATTATGAAAATCGATTTATCTTAGTTATGCTATCATATGCTGGATGCACGGGGTTTCAAAATTCAATTTTGTGTTCAGTTTAACTTAAACAAATGCCAACATTTTCAAAGCAGATTTTTTTCAATTTTGACAATTCTGTTTTTTTTGAAAGGCATCTACGGCTATTAGTTAGTTTTTAGCCCTAATTTTTTGTCAACAAAGTTTAAAAACCCAAAACATTTATTGGAACAATTCCTCCTCATCCTCGCAAGCAATTTCCATATCAAACAAAACGTTTCGCAGAAAAGAATATTGCATAATTTTTTCCAGAATTTCGCTTCTACTTCTTAGGCTTGCAAGTCTTCTTTCATCCTTATTGACCATAGCATGCAGCGCTTCTATAGACTGCTCAGAAATAAGGCCCAAAATAAATGCTGATACATAAAATTTCTGACGTGAACGAACAGCAGATGGCACTTTGGTGTTATAGTCACTGCAGGGAGTTTCTCCTTTATAAATGTACCAAATAAGCACACAATCAATTAAGTATCGAAACAAAACCTCACCTTGAGGCAGGCAACACATTCATCTACCAAGTTTCCAAACTCACTGATTTCTCCCCATTGCAGAAAGGACGCCTTTGCGAAATATTGAATTTTACCCAAAGACACAAGAGCTTTTCGAGTGTTGGACGCAGTTGGACATCTGGCAGAGCTTCGCTTATTTGTTTCGGTCCATCTCCTGTTAATAGCTTTCTCATGTGATTTTCTAAAGCATGCAAAATATATAGAACCAAGTAAGCTAATATCATAAACACACCAGTAAACGTCCTGTCCTTGCTCTATGGAATCAAGAGATCTGGCTGAGTGGGTTTCATTGCTTCGAAGATATTCTTTTGGCGCTTCACACAACAAGCAAGGATAACTTGATGCCGACCCCATGTGACCGTATAAAGCGCTCAGAAGCTTGAGATCACCAGTCGCAAACCTGAAAATATGAATAAGTTTATGTTAAAAATCGATAAGTATCATGCAGCTCACCAGACAACTTCCTTTTGCAAGTCACCTACTTGAACAGTTCTGAATTGCAATTGGTCGAAAAGTTCATTTCTCAGCTGATCCAAATTTTCGTGGCAGTCATCTGCATCGTAATTCCAACCAGCAAAAGATTGTTTGCTGAGTTAGACCGCCTGACATTGCCAATTCCTATTGCACACTTTGTTGACTTTCCACCTTTATCAGCGACGAAGAATAGGAGAGTTTTGCGATAGCGTCACTTGTTAAATCAACTTGAACACTGGCTGATCTTCTGAGAGGCTCTTGCTTCCTGGAAATATATAGATAAATACGGTAACACAAGCATATCACAAACTTCGTTTTTCTGATGCCTTCTCTCTCTTTGTCTGAATTAGCCCCAGTTTTTTTCCACCTGCGTGCCACTGCTTGCCTTCGTTTTTCTGAGAGTCGCTTCCTTTGCTCGGGAACTAGCTATTTCCTTTAAGATTTTTCTTGCTCTCTTCGCTTCCACAGCAGCCATTGTTGCTTCCAGAGTTCTCAGAGTGACAGGTTGCTTTGTTGTTAGCTCTTTCGTACACAGTAGCACGTCTCGTCTGCACCATTGGATCACCTGAAAATACAGAAAATATTGGACAACAAACGACGGAAAAAAATTGCAAAAACCACGGAGTTTTACGTACAACTTATATACCAAAACGTAGCTCATACATTAAACTAGTCGAAAAGTTGAGCCGAATTTTGTGAAGATGTTATTTTAGAAACTCGAGACCATTTGAAGCGAACAACTGGCATTTTTCCGAGTAAAAATGAGGGTTTTTGCATTTTTCATCTAACTTTTGTATAAAACGCCTTAATTTGTATTTTTTGTATACGTCCTTGGTACTAAATACAGTAAATTTACTCCTCTATCAATCTCTAGATCGCTTTCTTCAGAGGTATATCAAATAGAAAAGTATTCAAGCTTTTAAGCATGACACTCAAATTCCCATTTTGATATTTTTAGGAAAAATCAATCAAAATTTTCTAAATTTCCATGTTTTTTGGGTAAATGATGGCTCTATCGATAGCCCAGAGCACAGGGAATCTTATAGTTAGCAAACTTGACGGAACTTGTTACAAACTAGTCTAAAATTACTAAAGCAAACGCAAAAGCAAAATTACAATAAAATTGATTAACGAGGATGAATTTTTGAATTGGCGCAAAAATCCCTAATGAACACAAATTCATGTTTTGAAACCCCGTGGGATGTAGTTTATATCTTATCTGAAAGCCAGATAAATTATCTCCGACCCCTAAAAACCGTTTTTCGTAAAGTTTACTAATCGGCGAGATATAGTCGAATTAGCGTCAGTCTAATTTTTTTTTCGTTTTTACTACGGGTCCAGAAGCCAATTAAAATCTGGTTTTTGGGGGAATCACTAAAGGGGGACAAACTTTTTGCAAAAATACGATTGAGCAAGTCAGAATTGCAATGTAATTGGGTTAATAGCTCAGAATCATACCCCAAATGTCTGAAACTATTCTAAACCACTCCAACTACGCCAAAACACTGTTTACAGTGTTTGGAGTAGTTCGCGATTTTCGGTTATAACATTCTGAGCGATTTACCCGATCACATTGCGATTCTGATTCGCTCAATCGTTTTTTCCAAGAGTTTGTCCCCCTTTAGTAACTCCCAAAAACAGTTTTATTAGCTTTTCGCTACTGTGGCATGAGTTGGTATTTCGTATATTAATCTCCTGATAAATTACAGATTCGAATCGCGGTGGTGGCAAGCTTTTTTCCTGTAAAAATAGGTTTCAATGGAACAGTAAGCTTCAGGGTGAGTAGTAAAGCCACCTGGATTCTGTTATAACAATATTCCCTTCCGTACCGTAATCTTGGATTTAGGGTAGTAGACCGCGTAGTACTCAGGTGGTTGTCCAAAACACGTGGTATTTAGGTGATTGTACTTGGGAAGAAACACTCAGGTGATAGTATTTGGCAGTGCCTACATATGGTACGCAGGTGGAGTGGATCAATGGAGATTTTTCATGGACTTCATTTAGCCAAATTAGGACTAATTGCAGTTTGGACGAACTGACTTTCGGACGAACTGCATTTTGGACTAATTGACTTTGGATAAAATGCCATGGCACTTTTTTCAACATTTGATGTTGGGGATCTTTTAGTTAGCAGAACCAGGCGGGGGCCAGTATATCGGAGGACCACTATATCAGGGGCACTGTATCGAAGTTTGACTGTAACTGTTCTAAAAAGAAGCACCAAAAATATTCATTTAAGTAGAGTGTTACCGGTCTTCCTAGGTGAACCAACCTGAAAGGGTGTCCAGATACCATAACAAGATAAATCCGCAAATGCAGAGTACGCATGTAACAAGTTTGCAAATTAATACTAGAGTCCGCAAGTGAATAATCCGCACTGTGCGATCCGCATTTGAAAATCCGCGAATGTAAAATCTGCGAATGTGGAATCCGTAAAAAAATCGCAAATAGCAAAATAGAGTGCGCATGCTCCTCAAATATTTCAACAACATTTCCTAAAACATTTTGCTTTATGTATCTAAGTGGCGTATCATACAGGTCTCCAGTGGCGTATCGTATAAGATGCAGAAGTGCCAAGAGGGCCGTTTCTTTTACCAGCTCAAGATCTCCTTTTGGTAGATTGAGAAGTGACATAAGTTATTCATCACCGATTCCAAAATGGACTTTACCTCAATATTACATTTCTGTTTGCTTTCCTAACAAACAGACCAGGCGGTGCATCAAGGCATCTGGTCGTTTCCTTTGAAAACTTTACTTTATTTCTAATAACATCATCTTCTGCAGAGTGGTAGAGGAAAGTGTAGACTCAAGATTCATATGTGCTGTCGCTATTAGAGAAGCAACCAGACAAGAATCAGTTAGTGCCACTTTTTCTCGATTTTTACTTCCAATTTTTTCCACAAGATGCAAACCATTATTTTGTAATATGAAAATTTTCTTCCTGAATTGTAAGTCTGTACGTTCTACCCTCAAAAACTCTGAACATACAGAACCTGAAAAAATCTAATAGAAAAAATAGATGAGCAACCACAGACAGAAGGCAATTTTATCGAAATAAGCAAACGGAACATAGCAGAAAAAACTTTGGATAATGAAATTTCTTTGAGATTCTGCTGCGTTGAGAACCAGAAAAACTTGAGAGCCAAGTAAAGCAAAACGAGACCTAAAAGCAACCACAAGAAACCGACGGCGAAAACTAAATAAAAAGACTTATCTAATCCGAATCTAAACATCCCAGCTGTTCGATACATTGAAGGACCAATCCTTGCTTGTTGAATCATAAGCACTTGGCGAAGCAGAAATCTTAAAAGATTCCAATACATCGGAACAAGAGCGGATGGGAAATGGAAAGAGAAAGAAACTCCACGTGTGAAATGCTCAGAAATGAAAACACACAAAAAAACTATTTGAAAACGCCAAAATAATAGCGACTAAATCAGAGTGGTCCCGCGCTAAATCGGATTTCGAGAATCGCTGTGCTTGTCAATAGCGTCGTGGAGCGAGGGCTCGAAGCTCGACTTTTTTTCGAGCTTCGAGCCGAGCCCTCGAAGTTCCGAGCTTCGAGCCTCGAGCCGAGCCGAGTCCTCGAAATTTCGAGCTTCGAGCCGATCACACGACATTCGAGCCTGGAGCCGAGCCCTCAAAACTTTCAAACTTCAAGCTTCAATAAATTTTTATCAACAAAACAAAATACAATATTCAAACATTTTTTCTTCAATAATAAATCACTGTTTCGCCGGTTCTTTTTGGTTTTGGCACTGCTTTTTTCAAAATTTCATCCGCCAGTTGCGCCTTGAAAAAGAGCAAGTTAGCTGCCGTCCTGCTTTCCAATACGAGACCTGAGATAGTTAGCAAAAAAGAAGCCCGGCCTTGGAGATACATCGCTCAGAGGCCACGCTGATAATGAAATTGCCAAGTATTGCGAGCCAAGACTGCAGATTGGGAAGCACTCCATAATTGCCCAGCACTAAACATTTCGTCATGCCAGGAACATCAGGCCGAAAAAGAAGAAGCTTTTTCTCGTTCAAGTAGCGGCTAACTTCATCCTAAAACTATGCAGGTTAATTTCAATAACAGAAGTGAACGAACCGTCAAAAAATTACTCCTTCCCACAACTGCTGTACACAATCCTCTCCTCTTCGTCCAGAGATCACTTGGCTCGGTTGGATCGGAGCTGATTGGACGGCAATTCTGGCTGAGCTTCATTGTTTGACATGAGAAAAAGAATTTCTCTTTTATGAATTCCCACTTGTGCTTTGGCATGACAGCAGTTCTAAACATTGAAATACCTCAAAATATCAAATATTTTTCCGACTGACGAAAAATTCTTTTTGTTCTGGCTTCGAGGCTTACTTTCCGATTTATTGAAAAGACACCATAAAGATTTTCCAAAGTGCTCGGATAACTTCCTCACAAAAAACGTATAGCACGAAAGAAGAGCATTTTGAAAGACGCCTGTAACGACTTTTCGCCGCTATTCCATTGTAACCCCCCCCTCTCCCCAAAAAGCTATTCCAGTGTACCGCCTCCGCCCCCCCCCCCCAAATAAGGACCTATTTCATTGTAACTACCCCCCCCAAATTAACTTTTTTATATGCACTCAAAACCAATTTTATGTAATAATTTCGCTATAAAGGGACCAGAAAAGCCATTTAAATAGGGTTCAAGGCTGTATTGGAGGGAAGAGAATAACACAGAGGCCACTTTTTTTGGCTGCTTTACCATGTTTTTTCAACTCGGGCCGTGGCAAAAAATAGACTCTATATGCATTTTATGATCAAGTGTACTTCTCGGAATCATGTCTAAGGTAAGTGCGTGCGCGCATCTCTAACTCTCAAGCCCCCTGCGCCCCCTTCGGGGGCGCAGGGGGCTTGGGGGCTCGAGTTTGAGATGCGCACACCACATACTTCAGACACAAATCACTCGAAGTGACTCTGGATGCATGAAAAAAGCATGCATACCAGAGTTATTTATGCCGGTAGCCCCAGTATTCAAACTATGTTCAACATCTTCAATTTTTCGGCCGAAAAGGATCTCCCACTTCTCCGGCTTTTAGCTCCGAGCCAGAGGCTCAGCCATCCAAAATTCTGCCTTCACCTCCACAGAGTCCTGGCTCAGGCATAACCACCTCGGAACCCGCCGGCTGGCCCTTGAGAGCCTTTTGAATACTTATGTTTTGCCCGTCGACAAGTTGCCTGGTTTGGCGTGCCTTCAAACGTATGTATTAAGTGGTGGACCCAAGTTGCTGGGTTTGAGGTGCCTTAAACCCTTATTTATTAGTGGCCCTTTTTTGTCCCTTCCCCTCCCATACAGCCCTTGAACCCTATTTAAATGGCTGTTCTGGCCTTTTATGGTAAGATTAACATAAAAATGGTTTTTGAGTGCATATAAAAAAGTTGGTTTTGGGAGGGTGGGGTACAATGGAATAGTTCCTTATTTTGGGGGGGGGGGGGGTATTACACTGGAAAAAGCTTTTGGGGGGGGGGGGGGGGGGTGGGGGGGGTGGCGAGTGGTGGTACAATAAATAGTACCGACTTTCCTCTACTAATGAAGTACAGAAACCAACCATCTCAGTAAGATCATTAAATGGTTTCAGCCACATCTAGTAGATCCACAATCTCATCGAAATCAGCTTCAGAAAGGCATTTGATGTGCTTGGGCACAGTACACTTTGGATATTGCTCGGCGTACTTCATCAAATCCGACTTGTGTTGCAAGCGTACGTACAAGCATTTCCAATGTTGAATTCCATCTTGTCCTTCAGGCGTGCTTGAATAGGATGATTTTTGTAAAAAAGCTCAAATTTTTCAATCATACCAGTATCATTGTTGTTGATTCCAACATTGGATCTCGCGAAAGTTGGCCATGGCAGTTGGAGCACGGTTGAAAACCATTCCGATACTTGCTTGCTTTCTTAACGATAGCCAAAACGACTGGAAGTTTTGTTGATCCCATCCCAGACAACCAGGTGAAGCATATGGCAGAAACAGCGGAA
>SADC01000221.1:0-209652 GCA_004194705.1 Ditylenchus dipsaci
ATCTTACCACCTTTTCTCCCACCAGCCAGAGCCAGTCTTGGCTAGGGAAACCCAGCTCCAGCTGGCTCCCCCTTTTGTGTTCCGCGCGATTGTGCGGCGAATTTGCGTATTTATATTGTAGTTGTAACCGGTTTAATTATATTTAATATAAAGCGTATTTAATCTAGTAAATAAACCTCTTTATTACTTACCAATAGCCGGTTGCAATGGTACACTTTAGTTTGTTGTACCAATTTTTGTACCGTCTTTTTGTACCCTATGTTTTATCATTTCTTATGCAGCTGTTTTACGCGTTTTGTGGAGGAGATTGCTTTTGGAGGAGATGGACATGGACTGCCGCAAGAATAAATAAATTGTTGATCAATTGATCAAGCATATGTTTTGTTTTGCTTATGTTTTGTCTGTTTTGTTGGTTATAAATTGAATGCATTGAATTAAAGCATGGAATTCTGTACACTAAACGCGAATATGATATGAACCCGAATTAGCATGCCGTATTTCCTCTTCCCCCATGGGCACTTATTTGTCGACCTCCTCCAGCATGGGGCTTATTAGAACATGGGCGCATATTACAGCATGGGCTATCGGATGACAGCGCTGAGAAAAACTATAACGACAATTGGCACAAAAAATAGACCTTTTTTGTTTAACGTTTATTATTGAAAAACACCTTAAGTCTAAAAAACAAAGGAGCAAACCCAAATACAGTGTTAAGCCAATAATAAATTGACCAAAATGAAGTAGGACGGGAGCTTATTGAAGCATGGCGCTTATTAGAGCTGGCGCTTATTTTTCGACCTTCCTTCAGCATGGCACTTATTAGAACGTGGTCGCTTAATGGAGAATGGGCTCTAATTAGAGGAAATACGTCATAGCCTCAAAATGCTTAGAGACTTGATACAGTCGAACCTCGTTATAAGAACACCCAGGGACCGACCCCAGCTGTATCTTATAACGAGGTGTATCTTATATAGGGGGTAATTTGACGGAGTTATTTAACTTGGGACCGGACCCAGGTGTATCTTATAACAAAATTCTACTGTAATGCACCAATAGCCGAGTGGCTAAAGCTTCTAGCGATAAGTTGAGGCTCGAAAGTTCGATTCCTACTAGAAACAGCAAATTTAAAATCGGTTCAAACTGGAACAGTTGTCCAAAAATCGGGCCGATTATCGGTTCCGAAATCGCCCGAGAATCTATCTTATTTTCTGTCGATTTGCGGCCTGAAATACGACTCAGACCCCGGAAAATGTGCGCAAACTCTTTATTAGTCACAACTTCCGTACGCTGGCCCACCCCCAAGCCTAAGGCTGAGCCTAAAATTCTTGTTCTAAAGCAGGGCTCAGAAACGTCCTTTACATCACCTTTTATTGCTTTTTTAGCTCCCACGAGCTCTATCGATTCTGCTTTTTTGATTTTGGGTATTCACCCGAAAATGTCGAGATCGACCCGAAATTTTCACGATTTTTGAAGAGTTGAAAAATAAACCAACATGTCTGCTAATTAGAAAAATACGGTATTTAACGATTTGTCCTTTATTTGAGATCCGAAATCTTTAGAATTTTCAAGATTTTAGGTCAAAATCTTTATTTTGTTCCTCAAAAATCAATAAGCACTGCATAAAATTGCATTTTTTGACCAAATGACCTTTATTTCACCAAAATTTGATATTTTTGATTTCAGAGCCCTGTTCTAAAGGATAGTTACAGAAATTTTCAAAAGGTCGCATTCTTGGGGGGGGGCGTATTCGCTAATAGCGCCAAAAAAAGTCATCTTTTTGTGGGAATTTTGAGAACCCGATACATAGCACCCCTCCCCTCGATTTTTCGTTGATTCTCAACATTACCAAAACGTATTGGTTTATCATTTGCTGAAAAAGCGGTTAAGGTCATCCTTAGAGTTCAGAAAGTTTAGGGAAATTGCTCCTTTTATTTTTTAAGGTTGAGCTGTAGAGGATTAATGAATAACGCGGCTCATTATCGCATCGCGCTAAAATCGGAAAAAATGTCGCATTTCAAAGAGACCGAGGCGAATTATATCACAATATTACAAAGGAGAAAATAAGGGTCCCTAGTTTTTATGCCCAGCAATATTTTTAGCATGCAGTTATACTTAGCCAGTGCCTCAGCGGTCTATTTTTCAAAAGTTATCTTCAGTCACAGCCTACGTCTATCTAAAATTTACATAAATATGCGACCGATTGGAACGCATTTGGCGTTAGCAGATGGCTGAGTTTATGGCTCTGGTGTCAAAACCGTTTACACTTACCTTAACCGCTAGTTCACGGTAAACATACTTGCTTTTTTAACATTTTTGATTGCTAGTGCGTAAAAGCTATGGGTGAAGCTGGTTGAATTTGCATAGGTGTTCTCCCAAGAGTATTTAGACATTGTTGTAAGAAACTGAAAGCTGAAAACATTAATAATAAGGTAAAAATGTGAATTTGTAATGAAGCTAGTCAATCTGTGTATTTTAACGGAATTTCGACGCTACTTGCATATACCCTTCCCCCAATCAACTTTTCTTTAAAAGTGTTTTTAAAACACCCTATATCGACTCAAAATCGCCTCAGGTGTTCAAAAAAAAATTTTTTGAGTTTCTGGTCAATAAAAGTTAAGGTTTGGACACTTTAAAATTCGACTTTTTACCTGTTTTACCATGTTTTTCAACATGGAACTGGGCAAAAACAGACTCTAAATGCATTTTTGATCAAGAGTCTTTCTCGAATTATGTTTAAGGTAAGTGAGTGCGCGCATCTCTAACCAACCAAGCAACCTGCGCCTTTTCGGGGGCGCAGGGGCTTGTTTGCTTGGGGTTGAGATGCGCACACCACATACCTTAGACACAAATCACTCGAAAGTGACTCTGAATGCATGAAAAAGCATGCATATCAGAGTTTATTTATGCGGTAGGCCCAGTATTCAAAACTATGTTAAACATCTTTCTTTTTGTTCAAAATTGGCCCTTTTTTGGTCCATTTCCACCCTAATACAGCCCTAAATCCCTTCAAAAATGGTCAAAATAAGTAG
This sequence comes from Ditylenchus dipsaci, assembly GCA_004194705.1. Lineage (NCBI taxonomy): Eukaryota > Metazoa > Nematoda > Chromadorea > Rhabditida > Anguinidae > Ditylenchus > Ditylenchus dipsaci. Next base: position 3,030 of record SADC01000221.1, read on the forward strand.
TTTTGGGGGGTCCCAAAACTTAATTTTTTATTGACTAGAACTCAAAAATAATGTCTTTTTTGAGCTTCTGAGGCCATTTTAAGTCTATATAGGGTTTGGAACACTTTGAAAAAAGTTGATTTAGGGAGGGGGGTATATCCAAGTAGAGGCGGAATTTTATTATTTTTTTGAGTTTTTAATCTTCCAACGTGACAAATATCTAAGATAAGATTACCATCAGGGTGTAATACTCGACGATTATTCAGCCATCTGCCTCAGCTGGCTGATGGCTGAGCTTAAACTCAGCCCGCTGAGACAGTCGAAAATCAACAAAAAACGCTAAAAATTGCTACAAAATTTTTCGTGGCGTCAACGCAATAAGTACCAAAATTTTTCACAGCCTTAGCCTCAGCCGGGTCAAAAATGACTTTCCGAAAATTTTCACTGTCAAAATGGTCAATGTTTGATCAAAAGTTTGTTAATGCTCACATTGTTCTACTACTTGTTTTGGATGATTCAGGCACTTTGTCTTGCTACCATGTAGAAGCAGCCTTGAGGGGACAGAAATTTGGAAACCTTCGACAGACCCCATCGATGACTATTTTTTTCACCAATATAGTGGAGGTCTTAACTTTTTTCAAAGAATTTTTTCGTTTCAAAATAAAGCATTTTAATAACAAGTCATCTTCTTGATCGGATGGCTCGATCGGATTTCTGTCGTATGGGACATATATTTCTAAAAGGAAAGACTTTTAGGGGGAGGGGATATTCTACACTAGGAATCATTTTTTCATTACATAAGATCGAAAAGGCTACATACGGTGAGTTGTAAGCCTGAAAAAATATTATCTGAATATTCGAATATGAAACAGCTGGATACCTATTATATTTTAATGGCTCAAATAGATAGCATTATACCATTTCCAACTTAGCCGGATCAAGGAAATTTAGAGCAACTATTCATCAGGTGAATTTGGGTGCTTGCAGATACAGATCGGTACAGACAGAGAACATAAAACTGGAGTTTCTTGGCCATCAGAACTGCACTGTTGAGAAAGGATCTGATGTAGGAAAGTTGTGACGACACCGATCCACAGCCTATTTCCAAAGTGAGTTGCGGTCTCAGCAACTTTATTTCCTGAAAAAAAAGTTCCTAAAACATTTTTCTACACATTTATTTTCTAAAGCCTAGGGTTGTCAACTGAGAAATTCCTGGTCCTTGGTAAAAAGGGGAATTAAGAACTGTGATTTTTGCAAAAAACTTTGTCACACAACGAAATTTTTTTTCTACTTCACTTTGAACTTGCGAAGGAGAATTTGCTTAAATTTGTTGAAGTCATAGTCACAGTTACAGGCGTAATCTGTCGAAGACATAACCACACTGATTAATATATGAGTTTCTGCCCATGAGTTTTAAAACAATCCTTGCGATATTGCGATTAGACTGACCGAAGACAAGTGGCAAAAGGTTTCAAAAATTAGGTTGAAAAAAGTGTCGGACCTTAGGTGGGAACGAACTTGAGGAGGGTGACGTTAAATCGAGGGTTGACTGTACTGCTTTTCACACTAGGTAGAAAACTTTAAAAATCTGGATGAGAACGCATGTGAAACTTGATCAAAAAAGAAAAAGTCCGGTCTTCGCGTTTTCTCCGAGTCGGGCACGGGCATGCCCTTATAAAAAATATAACTTTTTTAAATGCTACTACTACTTCAACTTGCCACTTTAACTTTTAAATGTCAATTCAGCAAGTTTCAATAAGTCTGAAAAACTCTAACACAAATTTCACATTTGTAAATATCGCTTGTACAGTCAAACCACGAAAAGTCGGCACCCCAAAAGTTCGTTCCAGCCTTGGGTGCGACACTTTTTTAACCCAATTTCTGAAAGCCTTTTCCAGTTCTGTTTTTACGGTCTCGTCGGAAATATCGTCGGAATTCCGATTTTGCCGATCGTTTTTTAAAAATCCTACAATTTCATCATTCAAAAGCAAAATCTCGATAAGCCGGCACTTCTTTTTTGAAAAGGGTGCCGCTTATCGAGGTTTTACTTTTTTAACCCAAATTTTGTTTTCTTTTCAAAAAAACGATCGGCAAAATCGAAATCCTGACAATATTTCCGACCAGACTGTAAAAGCAAAACTAGAAAAAACTTTCAAAATTTGGGTTAAAAAAACCCAAGGCTGGAACGAACTTTTGGGTGGTGCCGGCTTATCGAGATTTGACTGTATCAAAAAGTTAACTACATTTGAAAACGGCTGTAACTACTTTCCCCGTCAAATTGTTCTTTTACCCCGTCAAAATATTCTTTTACCTCGTCAAATCGTAAAAATTTGTTTTTTTCTGAGTTTTTCTTAAATTTTTTCTTTCAAATTTTTTTTAAATTTTCATACCCGCATGTAGCCGGTTTTAAGATATTTTACCATGTTTTGTTCACTGGAGCTGGGCAAAAAGAGCCTTTCAATGCATTTTTTTATCAAGAGTCTTGCTCGGAATTATGTCTAAGGTAAGTGAGTGCGCGCATCTCTGACCAACCAAGCAACCTGCGCCTTTTCGGGGGCGCAGGGGCTTAAAAATGTAAAAAAAAAGTAAAAAAATGGGTCTTAAAAAAATGTGAAAAATGTATGCATGTCAGAGTTTATTTATGCGGTAGACCCCAGTTAACAAAAAACTACATCAAATTAATATAAAAATTAATTGCGCCCGAATGAGTGTGTACGTTTTATATACATAGACTAAAAATAGTGTTCGAGGCAAAACAATCTCGTCCTAGATCAGTCTCGTTTCTCGCCATTTTACTGTAGGCTTTTTCACTGGACACCAAATAACACGATAAACACTAATTAAACACAATCTAAACACATTTGTGCACGAATAAAAAAACAATTCGAAATTATTATTGACAAAATGTCTGTGGTCCCGCGTGCATTCAAAGTTTTCGAATTTCCATGATAAGAAGAGACAGAGTCCTTTAAACATAAAATTTTTCAATTTTTTTTCATGGAAAACCCAATCTCCCTCAAACTTTTGTTTACACTAAAAAAAAGCTATACAGTTAGTGAACAAATGGCTCAAACAAATTTACAAAAAGCGTGGACACTGGGAAGTTACAATCCCTTTAATAAACAAAACCATTTTGAATGTTCAAAGTTTTATCGTAAAAATTTTTTTTCGTTAATGAAATCGCTAAATCTGGCACCGGATTCGTGATCAGCGTACCTGATTTGCTTGAAAAACTGAACTGAACTCAAATTCAATTTTTTAGATTTTTCCGGGTTTTGTTAAAAAGGACGCCGGCGCTCTTTTTAGAAGAAATATGGTAGTTTGTTTCGCGAATCATGGCAACAGGAAACATCTTTTTTGTGCTCTCTGTTCGAATTTATTTACGTTTACCTTTGCATTACCGTATTTCCTCTAATAAGCGCGCCCCCCCCTCGACTTTGAGGGTCTGGATCTCAGTGTAGAAGCAATATTTTGAAAAGCTCTTTGATACGTTTTCTTAACTCCCACGAGCTCTACCGATTCCACTTTTTAGATTTTGGTTGAGCACCCGAAAATCTCGAAATCGAATTCCAAATTTTCCGATTTTGGGGGGTTTGAAAATAAGCGCCCGGAGCGCTTATTAGAGGAAATACGGTAAGTTGATAGTTAGTGTCTCCAGTTGACTAAGTGACTGTTTTTATCGTTTGCTGTTGTCGTGGATTACTATTATTATTCTTCTGCTTTTTTATTTAATCTGTTTTTGACGCTTTTTACAATTTTAAAGCCACGGACAAACCTTCATTTGGTGTTGCTCGATTTAAATTTTGTGTGACTTCACTCTAGGAGTTGGTTGATGTGATCATTGGAAAGAGTATATTTCCGAGGAATAAACACTAAGCACAAAGATTTAATAAAGTGTTCTTTTAGTGTTAAACAAAACCGCAGATTTAGATATATCGAACGAGCTATTAGCCAGAGATGCACACACTTGGCTTGACAAATTACAACAAAGTTCTGATCTTCCTCATACTTGCCTGTTAAAGAGAAATTGCGGCAAGCAGAGAAAGGGAGTTGAGGTGGGATTTCTTGCGTCATAGATGCAACAAGGGTGCAGTTGCCACAAAACTCTAACCAAACTCATCCCCCCCCCCGAAACATTCCTCCTACTCAGTCTGCCTCCCTTCTCCACCCCCACCTGGAAAAATTTCCGAATATCTTTCTGTGATAGTTCGCGGTAGGCAAGCTGATTTGAAATAACAGTGTCTTATCCAGAGGCTGCTTAGCCCCTTTGGGGGTACATTGTTCGGGCAAGGGCTGACCCTTTATACACACCTGCCTGCCTTCGGCAGGCACTGGCATTGTTGAGGCGAAAGTGCTTTTTTATGCAAGAAACAATGAGCAGATAAAAAAACGGAGACGACGATTTCAACAAAAAATTAAAAGAATGAATTTTTGGTCGAAAAATGAAGATTTTGAACACTTTTCAAAAAAATTTTTTTGCTCCAGATGTCTTTTCGCCACCGGAAAACATGTTTTTCGTACTAATTACGACCTGAAACAATCGAATATGTGGTCGAACCCCAGTTTTGGAACATGTGGTATACCATACTTTAGCCGTTTGTGCATGGCCTTGAAATTGTAAAAACAGATTAAATAAAAAAGCAGAAGAATAATAATAGTAATCCACGACAATAGCAAACGATAAAAACAGTCACTTAGTCAACTGGAGACTAATTATCAACTTAATGCAAAGGTAAACGTAAATAACTTTGAATAGAGAGCACAAAAAAGATGCTTCCTGTTGCCATGATTCGCGAAACAAACTACCATATTTCCTCTGGCGCCCTTTTAAATGGGCATGCCCATGCGTTTCAAAAAGTTAAGGCGGGACCAGCGATTTTTTTTTGAACCATCCCATTTTTCACTCGTTTCGCGTTCGATCTAATATTGATTATCTTATTCTACTTTTAAAAGTTAGACAGAAAACTTAAAAAATCTAGATGAAAGCGCATGAAAAAATTTAGCAAGAAAGAAAAGAAGTGCTAGTCCCCGCCTTTTCTCCGTGTAACGCACGGGCATGCTCCTTTAAACAAAACCCGGAAAAATCTAAAAAATTTTGTATCAGTCAACCGAAATATAAAACGGGAAAAATTTCTCTCAGCTGAGTTATAGGCCGCAAAGTAATGGGTGCGCGCTTATTACAGCGCTTCACAGGTGCCTAGTTACAGAATACATTTAAGTCGATATCGCTCGATACCGCCCTTCAAGCCGTGATTACGGTGGAGTAACATATATATGATTGGTGTATGATCAGAGGGTTGGTGTACGATCTAAGCACTCGGCTATTCTGCAGATTTTTCAGGTTTTTTCCAGATTTGTTAGGTGTCACCAAGTAAACATAACTAACACAAAGGAACACGAACAAACGCTGTAGTCAAAAACGTGACATAGTCCAAATAATATATAGAAATATACGGTATGTTGTTTTGCAATTTCGTTTCGCTAAACATGTTTTGCCAAAACATGAATGGAGCCTCAGAAAAAGGATTGTCAAGTCGAGGTCTCGATTTGGAGTTTTAAACTCGAAAACTGGAAAATTTTCGAGTTTCGAGTCCTTTTTTTTCGAGTCTCAAGGCCTAGAAAAAAATTTGAGGATTTAGCTACCCATCTATTCCATAAAGTGCATTTAGGCGAAAAAATGGACATGAAGATGTTGGCATGAGTTGTTAAGGGTCGAAACGTTTATTTTAATTCATGTAAGATGATAAGAACAAGATAATAACTAAGGGCTAAATGGCCGACGACGAAACGTATCGTATTCCAAGACCATTGGTCCATATTCATCCGTGGCTTTTGTTCCTTTTTTTCGATCCGTGGTCTTTGTCCCGTTTTATGGATCCGTGGTCATTTAGATTCTATTCTAGAATCGGGTGCCAAAAAACAGCTAAGTCCCCCTGTTGTTTTAAAAAATTTAAAAAGTTTATTTATAAATCAACAGGGGAAACTAAGCTGTTTTTGGCCCCCGATTCTAGAATAGAACCGTCTTTCGTCCTATTGTGGTCTTTCAGACATTGTGGTCTTATAAAAAGTACCGGAAAATATTAAGGCTTCGACAGCCCTACTGAAAAAGTTAAAAATTTCGTTCTCGAGACCGGAATTAGAGAAGTCTCGAATAGACTAAAAGTCGAAATCGAAATGCCTTTTGCGCTATAATAAATTGATTTCAAATTCACAAAATCTTATGAAGATGTCTGGATTTATTCTTGGAGACAAATCGTAATTGCCAAGACTTACATTGTAAGAAAGCACAGATCCTTACGTCCGTAATTCTGTCTCAATATTTTCGTGTTTTCTTGTAGTAATGACAAAGGAATCTATTTATCTACCATATTTCTATTAATATAACCGCCCTGATAAACCCACCCCTCAACTTCCAGGGTTGTATCTTAGAACAGAGTAAATATTTCGCGAAGCTGTTTTTTGCTTTTTCTCAGTTCCCGTGACCTCTACTTATTCATTTTTTATATTTTGGTCGAACCCACAAAAATCTCAAAGTGACTCTAAATAACCCAGCCCCTAGAGGGGGTTTAGAGGAAATACGGTATATCGAAACTATTTGTACAAAATTGAAATTTGATGCGCAGAGTTAAATGAAGTTCCCGGTACAGTCAACCCTCCATTTAACTGCACCCTGATTTAACGACACCCTCAGTCGGTCCCCAGGGGTGTCGTTAAATCGAGGGTTGACTGTAATTAGATAATAAGATTTTCTAGTGACCGAAATCAAACCGATGTGAAGGAAGAATGGTCCAGCTAATGGTTGATTATTATTAGAAGCGCTGACCAATCCTTACTGGGATAATCAAAGTGTCCCTTTTGACAGAGTCTGCTGTAATAAAAATACCTGTCATTTTGCTTTTTCGGCGCAACTTTTGTGTTAATTTTATGAGACCCTGGGTTTTGTTGTAGTCGGCTTCTATATTTCTTTTCAGCTATCAAGTTGTTTACGAAAAAACGAGCAAAATGAGTGGAAAGTCGCCTGCTGTTAAGAATGCAAAGGATTCTGGCGTCGACAAGACCAATGATGCAGATTCTGATGTTGAAAAGACTGGTACTGCTGCTCAGGATTTGGCCAACAAGAGCAAGGAAATCGCTGCTATTGCTGCTGGTGAGGCCGGTGACCACTTCTATACCCAAAAGGTGCTCTTTTGATTTTTGTCGGAATGTTTAATTCAGAAAATTTTTCTGAGAAGAACTCATCAGAGTCCCATAGAGAAGTATCTCTTGGGGCAAAGAATACTGTTCTCAGTTTTTATTTCGAGTTATTTCTAGTCTCTATTATATTTCAATTCATATTTTTGCCCTATTTGATTTTTGGTGGTTGCAGCTGCGAGATTATCTTACTATGATGCATATTACCTCTGAAACCTTATTGGAAGTATTTCTTTTTCTCAAAAGGCATGAATGCTACAAATTTAATCGACTCTCCAGAAGAACCTCAAATATTTTCGTGGTTCGACTACAAATGCAGGTTGGATTGAAATATAAGACAAAGAGCTAGTTCTTCCTCCCCACAACAACTCTAAAATTTATTGTATTCGTATAGACAAATTGTTTTAAACAGTCTATTCAGTAGTTTTTTTGGGGTGGAAAATCCAGTACTCGAAGTCGAGTAATCGAGTAATATCCAAAATTTTCGAGTATTGACTCGTTACTATCAAGCCGAGAAATCGAAAGTTTTTGATATTCCATTCAAAATTAAATATAAGCTCGGATCACATTTGTTCTTCTCTATGCCTTACAGGATTCAGACGATCTAATTTTTTTCTAAAAGCTTCATCCAATTTTCGTGTCGAGTAATCAAAAAAACGTCGAATACCAAGTACTTGACTTAAAATTTTGAGTTTTGAAATTTTTCGAATAATGGAAAACCCTACGAGTCTCATCAATCTGATTTCACCATGTCAGATGCGATTTGAGTGATCACCTATAACTCCGCCCCGATTGAATATTTTTAAAAGCTGGGTTTTGCGTTTCAAAAACTCTTATACGCTCTAGCGGTTCCATTTTTCGATTTTTCATTTTTACCCATTAATTTTGTAATTGACCCTAATTTTTCTGATTTTTGAGGCTTTAAAATAAAATCCCACATGAGGAATTAAAAGAGATCATACGGTGAGCTGTAGTCCCATAAAAGTGTCAAGATACCTTGTGCAAAAGATAATTGCGTTAAAGTATAGTCAGCGAGATAATAACGTTGCAGCGAAAATACATTTTTGATTATTCCCAATTTAGGTGAATGTCATCGAAGTCCTTTCAAGAAGAGCTTGAAGTATCTCGAGGATAATGGTCTCATGGAGGCGATGACTAAGATTCTGGTGGACTATCTGGTTTCGCAAGCTCCCGTTTTGTTGCTAAAGAACTCCTTCTACAAAGAGGCTCGATATCTGTCGGGTTGGTTTTAAAACTTCTCTTGCCCTTTTTAAATCCTTAATTCACAGAGCTCGAGAAAGCTGCTATGAAGACTGTGGCCGAGAAGGGCAAGACAATTTCTTTTGATGTGGCTGGCAAGGTTTGTGTTCTTTTCGCTCTTAGTTATCTCTACTGGACTTATTTATCTTGCTGTTTAGGCTGTCAAGGGAATGGCTGGTGATTCTGTGGATACCACCAAGGCGACTGAAGATGATTTGGAGACTGAAGACGAAGCCGTTCAGGCCCTCCTGTCCCTGAGTCACAATTTTTCTGCTGCTGCTGGCAAGATCGTGGATGCTGCTCGCGTCGTTCCGGACTGTTCTAAGTCGGCTACTGCTATGTCGGATGAGGTCGCTAAAGGTGGTGGTATGTGATCTCTTCAACCTTTTGACTTGAATTTAAAGGATTGGTTTGCAGGCGAGAAGGCTGAAGATGTTGGTGGCAGGGCTGGTGACCACTTCTATACCCTAAAGGTGCTCTTTCAATTTTTGTCAGAATGCTTGATTCACAAATAATTCTCAAAAAGTAGGGATTAGAGTCCACAGAGAAACATAGTTTGAGGCAAAAAATACTGTAGTGTATTCTCAGTTTTTTTGTCTCGAGTTGTTTTTGAATTTCTTTCATACTTCAGTTCATATTTTTGCCCTATTCGATGGTGCTTGTAGAGGGTGTTTCGAGAAATTCGCCCCTCTTGAAATGGTCATAACTTTTTCAGAGATCGTTTTTCAAAATTCTTTCTTCGCCAATCGTTTTCTCTTGACGGGCAATTTCGTTTAGTGTATAATAATGTCGAAAACACGATTTTCACTTGCTACCCCCTGTGGTTCTGTTCCTGGTCTGTGGGTGGCCCCTAGAGGGCTGGAACCCGAAGCACGAGGGGATAAAGCGAAAATCGTGTTTTGACATTATACACTAAACAAAATTGCCCGTCAAGAGAAAACGATTGGCGAAAACAGAAATTCGAAAAACGGTCTTTGAAAAAGTTATGACCATTTCAAAAGGGGCGAATTTCTTGAAACACCCTGTAGATGTAAGATCTCTTCCGCACCATCTTAGCAATTATTTTGCCATGATGCATATTTTGCTATTATGCAAAATAAATTTTACGATGCATATTACTTCTGAAATCTTATTGGAAGTATTTCTTTTTCCCAAAAGTCATGAATGCTACAAATTTAATCGACTCTCCAGAAGAACCTCAAATATTTTCGTGGTTCTCCCCCAGAACAACTCTAAAATTTATTCTATTTGTATCGAAAAATTGTTTTACACAGTTTTTCGGTACTTCTTTAGTTCTCCTCCCCCCCCCCCTCCCTATACTCGGATTTTTTTGAAAAGTAACCCAAATCATCCCCGAACTCATTTTTTCTGCACAACAAGATACGAGAAGCATTTTTAAACCCTTTCTGAATAAGAAAAATATTTTTTTTTCCAAAAAATTGCCACCGCCCTTCGGGGGTAGATGGTCTTTTTGGGTATTTTCGGGTCATTTTTGGGTGATTTATCACATTTTTCTTGCTGGAGCTGGGCAAAAATAGTCTCTAAAGGCATTTTTGATCAAGAGTCTTGCTCGGAATTATGTCTAAGGTAAGTCTGTGCGCGCATCTCTAACCAAACTTGGTTGCTTGGGTTTAAATGCACACACCCACATACCTTAGATACAAATCACTCGAAAATGACTTTGGATGCATAAAAACATGCATACCAGAGTTTATTTATGCGTTTGGCCCTAGAAAGTAAAAACCTGTTCGAAATCTAGTATCTTCACCTAGATTGTGCTTAGAAAGGGTTAAAATTTGGTCAAAATACCTAAAAAGACCATTTACCCCAAGGGGTGGGTGACGATTTTTTTTGATAAAATTCAACTTTTTTATTCAGAAAGTGTTTAGAAATGCTTCTCGTACATTGTTGTGCGGAAAAAATGAGTTCGGGGGTGATTTTTGGTTACTTTTTGAAAAATCCGAGTATGGGGGGGGTTCACTAAAGAAGTGCCGTTTTTCAGTAGTTTTTATGGGTTGAAAAATCCAGTACTCGAAGTCGAACAATCGAGTAATATCCAAAATTTCGAGTATTTACTCGTTACTATCGAGCCGAGAAATCGAAAGTTATTGAGAACCGATAGTCTTTATTACATCTCCATGAGTAATTATTATTCAACCCTCGAAAAATCCGGAAATTGTTAATCGAAAATGGCCTTAACTCTGAAATCCTAGTTAAAAAATGAAAGGTTGGTGACTATTAGAGAGTGGAGGTTATCAGAGAATATGCGGCACCCCATTTATAGTTAAAGTGCGCTGGGATCATATTTTTTCTTCTCTATGCGTTACAGAATTCAGATGATTTAAATTTTGTTCGGAAGTTTCATCTAATTTTGTATCGAGAAATCAAACATTTTCGAATATCGAGTCAAGTACTCGACTCAAAAATTTTGAGTTTTGAATATTGGTTCGTGTAGAGTACTGAGAAATTTCGAGTAACCGCCGAATCTCATCTATCTGATTTATCATCTTCGAGACTGTTAGAGTAATCTATCTTAACCACAATTTCTCTGCAATCACATTCGTTTATAACCTCTATTAACTTTTAAGCCTGACTTTGAAGAAGTATAACTCACCCCGATATTTTGATATTTTGTGAAGCTGGGTTTTGCACTTTTAAGTCTCACGAGTCCTACCGGTTCCGCTTTTCGATTTCCACCCATTAATTTTGTGATTGACCCTAAATTTTCTGATTTTTGAGGCTTTAAAAAATAATCTAACATGAGGAACTAAAAGAAGTCATAAGGTGAGTTATAATCCCATTACAGTGTCAAAATACCTTGTGCAAAGGATAATTGCGTTTAAGTATGGTTAACGAGATAATAAAGTTGCAGCAAAAATACATGTTTTGATTATTCCTAATTCAGGTCAATGTGACGAAAGTTTTTTTCAAGAAGAGCTTGAGAGTTCTCAAGGAGAAAGAGCTAATGGGTGTGATGACAACGATTCTGGTGGACCATCTGATTTCGCAAGCTCCCATTTTGTTGCTGGAGAACTCCTTCTACAATGAGGCTAAATATCTGTCGGGTTGGTTCTATAAACTTCTCTTGCCCTTCTTAAAATCCTTTATTCACAGAACTCAAGAAAGCTGCTAGGAAGACTGTGGCTGATGAGAGCAAGGAAATCACGTATGATGATGCTGGCAAGTTTGGGTTCTTTTCGCTCTTAGTTATCTCTACTGGACTTATTTATCTTGCTGTTTAGGCTGTCAAGGGAATGGCTGGTGATTCTGTGGATTATACCAACGATTTTTCGATTGAAGATGAATTGACTGCAGTTCAGGCCCTCTTATCATTGAGCCGATATTTTTTTGCTGCTGCTGGTAAGATCGTGGGTGCTGCTCGCGTCGTTCCGGACTGTTCTATGTCGGCTGCTGCCATATCGGATGATGTCGCTAATCATGATGGTATGTGATATCTTCAACCTTTTGACTTGAATTTAAAGGATTGATTTGGTTGCAGCAAAGAAGGCTGGGGATGCTGGTGGCAAGAGGGCTGGATCTGATGACAGTAGAGGTTTGTGATTACTATTTTTTCTATTAGCCTGAATGCAAAAATTCTCTTATAGTTGTCACGAAGAAATTCAAGAATGCAGAAGACAAACAGTGAGGTGCTCCAAAGAGGACTCCAATCACACAGACTATCTGTTAAGCTTTCTTTTTTCGATATGTTCCTCGTAGTTTCTAATAAAGTTCTCCTCGTTTGTCGTTTTTCGACCCTAGTAGCGAATACCCCCCCCCAACAAATTTTTTTTCAAAATCAGGTTTAACCATTTCTAAGTAATTCTTATGCGCTGAAAACGATAAAGAGGTGTTTCAGGCATTTTCTGACGCAAAAAGTTGACTTTTGGAAAAAAAAAATTTGACCGAAATTCGACTTTTTGCCTTGGGGGATCAAAGTATTCTACCTCGTTTTGTCACTGGAGCTAGGCAAAAAGAGTCTCCATACGCATTTTATGATCAAGAGTCCTTCTCGGAATTATGTCTAAGGTAAGTGAGTGCGCGCATCTCTAACCAACCTCATATGTCATTTTTCTATGTTAGGGATATTAACTTCCTTGCCCAAAAATCATAAGGGGTGTGAGGGACACATCCAAAAATTTTTATGGCACTATGGATTCATGACTGTAATGGTTGTTTTTATCAAAAATTTGAATATTTGGTTGTTCTGAAAGTCTGCGACCATTGTTGAGCGCATTTGTTTTCATTTTGTCTAATTTGTTTCAAATTTTCATTCGAGAACATAATGAATCTAACGCAAATCATCCGGTGGGTTTTCTTTCTCGTTCTATCACAACCTCTTTTCAACTAATAGAATCAGTAAAGTCTAGAGATCAGAAACTGAATTCCTTTGATGGAAAACATTGTAGACTTGAATGAAATTATTAGAACTCGAATGGGAAGTGGTAAACCCGCCATAATAAAAAATGAGTGGCTCTTGATCTTATCGACTTGAAGTTGTTATTAACGAGGGAAAAAGAGTTCGCAAATACCAGGAAAGGCAATGGATTTTGAGAATTTTTTAGCTGAATGGCATCACTTTCCTCTGTTCGCAACTTTACGCATTTGATTCAACGATTGAAGGCAGCTATATAGTGCACGAAAAGACGTATCTACCTGATAATGACCTTCTTATTGCATAGTTATTATTAGTTGTTACTGCGAATAAAGGGTTGAAACAAATTCAAAAAAACTCAAAAAAATATGTTCAGGGATGGTCGCGAACTTTCTGAACAGCCTGATAGTTTGCTCGTAATTTTCGTGCTTTTTTGCATAAAGTGTTTATAGAACTATTTTTGTGATCACGATCAACATGCGCCTATCGCCGCCACTATCGTGTTTCAATATTACATAAATATTTATCGATCGCATACCCTCCTGGCTACCCTTCTCCTGGGTACCCTCCTCCTGAGTGCCCCCCTCCTAGCAACTCTCCTTGTTGATAATCTACTCCTGCCTACTCTCCTCCTGTTTCCCCTTCTGACTACCCTTCTCTTGGTTACTCTCCTGCTGGCCGCCCTCCTCCTGAGTACCTCTCTCCTGGTTTCCATCCTACTGGGTAGCAAGGCTGTAAACTCTTCAAGAAGATTATTCCGGAGGAGAAGAAATCTCTCCTCTCTTTCTTCCGACCGGAAGAAGGATGAGGAAGATGGAAGAGACGAAAACTTTGGGTCGAAGAGGAAGAGCAAATTTTTTCTGCTTCATGCAAAGTATTTCTGTTTTTATGCTTCTTCGTCCGGTTGTAAATTTCTCAATCCCAAAATCCCGCAATTAAAAGACGAAGACGTAGAAGACATTTCAACGTTCTTCCCCAAATATCATTTGTCTGAACGACTATCAAGTGGCCACACTCAACTGGCCTTTTACCTTGTTTTGTAACTGGAACTGGGCAAAAACAGTCTCTAATGCATGTATTATCAAGAGTGTTGCTCGGAATCATGTCTAAGGTAAGTGAGTGCGCGCATCTCTAACTCTCAAGCCCCTGCGGCCCCTTCGGGGGCGCAGGGGGCTTGGTGGCTTGGGTTGAGATGCGCACACCCACATACCTTAGACGCAAATCACTCGAAAGTGACTCTGAATGCATAAATAATGTGTGTATACCAGAGTTTCCTTATGCGGTAGGCCCCAGTTAACCAAACTGTGTTCCAATTCCATCTTTTTGGGGTCTTCAAGTACTCTATTAGGTCAATTTACTGCGGTAAAATATGCTGCGAAATTTTTTCAAAATGTCCGTGTCCGACTTGAATGTGGCCAGTTGATTGTGGCCAGTCGTTTTGTTCAGCGCAAAAACTTGACTTTGGGGGATAGGGAAAAAATGTAGACCCATTTTTCTTACAAAAAATTGAGAAAAACGACCTTGAGTTTACTAAACTCAAGGTTTTTCCTAGAGTTTGACCTTGAGCTTGAGTTTTGGAAACACTGGTCCGTCCTAATGTAAGCTGGTCAAAAAGATGGTCTATAAGTCAATTCGCCCACAAATATTTTTATCATTTTTAAGAACCAAACAACAACAACGCTATTCTACCCAAATTGTGTGCTGAAAGCGATTTTATTGAGATCAAAATATTTTTTCGTCTAACAGAATCTCAATCCATTGGGTCGGACCCTTTCCAAAAGTATCTAAATATTGAAGTTTTTAGTAGCAAATAATTAACACGGGAAAGGGAAATAGAATATCCAGCAAAGGGAAATGTTTGAATTAACAATTTTAATTTTCGAAAATATGGCCATATAATTGGTCGATGTTTTCCAAGGGCAGGAGTAAGATGCGGCAAATCAGATTGCGACAATTCAAATTGCGGCAAAATGAAATTCCTACAATTCAAATTGCGACAATTCAAATTGCGGCAAAATGAAATTCCGACAATTCAAATTGCGACAATTCAAATTGCGGCAAAATCAAATTGCGACAATTTAAATTGCGGTAATCAAATTTGAAACTTTCAAGTAATGCTTAATCTGCCACCACTATGTGGTCTCGATAAGCTGCCGTCTAAACAGGCTTGTTTGTGAGATGAGATTTTGCTAGAACCCAAAAAATTGACTAGCTGTACAAAAATCAGCAAACAATCAAACAGCATAATGTGCTGTTTGACAGCAAAAGTGTCGAATCTTGACCAGCACCATAATTGCTCTACTAAATTCAACAAAAAATGATATACAAATATTTACTCACAAAGTGAACGAAAATACCTAATGTATAAAATAACGATCAACCCAAATAGCAGCCCAATGTGACCCTCCCACTTATGCCGCAATTTGAATTGTCGCAATCTGATTTGCCGCAATGTGATTTGCCGCATCTTACTCCTGCCCGTTTTCCAAATCTCGTTTTTGACAAATCTCTCCTCGCCAACAAAATTCTGTTTAATCTAAATGGCGGTTAGATCCACACTCGATGCGTTGCTTCTATTTTATTCACATTTATTTGTGTGGCTTGTGACAAAAAATTGCAAAGCACTTTTGTTTAAGTTATTGCAAGCTTTTGTAGATTGAGAGTTCAGCAAAAATATTTTCTTTAAAAACAAATTTAATGTTAGAGTACTTGAAAAAAATTAGTCAGGCAAAAATCAGATTTTGGAGAATTCGTGGTGTCTCAAAAAAAATCTTCCGACAAAGAGTGAAGGGTGTCTTATCTACCGTCCACTCTTTGTCGTGATTTTGCTGCAGGTATGTTAAATACCAATAAAAAATTTCCAATTTAAAACAAAATTATTCCTTGCACTTCTTCTGAACCATATTTCTTTAACATTCTCATTTATTTATTTAGTTGACTAAGCAGATTGAAGTCATCTTCACAATAAATCCGTCCATTTTGCATATGAAACTGATCTCCAACACAAAACCTAAATTTTTTTACTTGAATTTATAAAAGTGGAGCTAATCAACCTGCTGTCGCATTGCTGACAAGCAAAACACTGCAAGTGGTACACTCCCTGGCCTGCCTTCATGATCCACTCTGAAGCACCAATGGACTGCAAACAAAGGGAGCATTGACCACTAGCTCCAAACAATCTGATGTAGTCACGCCAACACAATAACATTGCCTTTTTCCAATAAAGGTCCAACCTAGTTCAGCCAGTCGGCAATTGCAGCAAATACACTAAAATGGGCTATATTTTGATCAAAAGCCAAGATTAAAAAATAGACACCCTCAAACAGTCATCATG
Organism: Ditylenchus dipsaci; assembly: GCA_004194705.1. Lineage (NCBI taxonomy): Eukaryota > Metazoa > Nematoda > Chromadorea > Rhabditida > Anguinidae > Ditylenchus > Ditylenchus dipsaci. The sequence goes on from SADC01000221.1 coordinate 19,166, forward strand.
CCAGTGTCTGCCGATAGCGGTCAGGAAGAATTGATCTTCTATTGGTTTAGCACAAGCAGCACATACATTTTGTTGAGACATCTGAAATGTCGAGCAACAATTTTTCAGTAGGAAATGCTTCAAGCAACACTGAATTTATTTAAAAATACACTTTTTTCTAGAACCTTTTACTGGCCTTATCTGATTTAATTAGCAACTATGATAGCCCTTTGGCACATCAACAAGTCATTAGCTAGGGTGTAAGCAAACAAATATCTACCACTGCAATTACCAATACAGCTGAATTGATTCAAACCCATTATTAACCCAAACTGCAGAATAAGCATCAGCAAAAATTTTTGTTTAATAAAAAGTCTTAAGTTGGCCCACATACTTTTTGAGTTTTACTATTATAATCCCTGTGGGACTTTTTAAAAACTTTATCCGTTTTTAGGAGACAGGGGTATTTGACTGCATCTCGGCCAAAGACCAGCATTCTCCACATTGCAATGGATTGGGGTGAAAAAGGGAACCGAAAAATGTGGGCTTAGAGAAAAATACTCTTTGGAGGGGCGAAAACTTGGGCTTTCACGTTTTTGTAATTACATCGAGTCAGTTGATGTCTTATTGAAAACAAAAGATTCCGGCTACGTGCTGATGTGAATATAAAAAATTTACGAACAGAAAAACATTAAGAAATGCTCGTTTGTACGATTAGCAGCAAAAAGAAGCTTTTTAGCCGCAAAAAAACTTTTTAGCGGCAAAAAAAGATTTGCCTAGAAAAATGACGTCTGCTACCTACAAGATTCGAAACTGACCCCTAAAAAGTTAATTACATCGACCATTTAGAGTCGCTGAGTGCATTTCAGAGTTGTAAAAAAGCCAGAGTGGAGTCTTTTGTTGATTTATCATCGAAAAAAATTTCTCGTTTTTTGTGGCTTTTTCTTCGTCATTTTTGTCAAAAAAACATACCTAATCGGTTGAGATTTACATTTCGCGAAACGCGACTGCTCTTCGCTTTTCTTTTTAAATGATTCTTGTGCCAACTAACAAAACTAGTGAAACCGCACAAACCATACTAAAACCATACTAAAAACTCGACACGGACAATTCGTCCTGGCGCCGATTCGTCCTGACGGCCGATTCGTCCTCACTCATTAAAAAGGGACAATTCGTCCTCACTCGTTAAAAAGGGACAATTCGTCCTCTACCAATAAACAGGGACAATTCGTCCTCGCTTAGTAAAAGGGACAATTCGTTCTCCCTTGGCATTGTTCGTACGCCGCATTGTTGAACTGATCTGTATCGATAGTGGCTTTGAATCAAATCTTGCGATCAATATTTTTCTTTCTGCTATTTCCGATTTTTACGTTACGCCTCCTCACTATTTTATTTTAGGAAAACCAAACTAATGCAGAACGCTCAGATTGATTTTGCAGTACTCACGCAGCAACTAGAAATGAATCCAGTCGATCTGATGGAGTTCATTCGTAATGCCGTAAATGCCGTTCATCCACAGAATGTCGAAGTCATGAATGAACAAAATCAGGATCAGCCTGAAATCGAGCAAGAACTCGGAGCAGTAATTGAAGAAAATGTAATTTTCACTGTTTTTAGTACTCGATTGTTGTTTTATAGGATAACATCTCGATCGTTCAATCGGAGAAAGGAAAAGACAAGGCGGTGCATAGAGGCTTTCAATTTCGGCAAACCTTCAGAAATAGCGATGCAATAGTGGAAGTTGAACGAAAGGAAGAATGGTTCATGCAAAGCTGCCTGCATACGGTGCAAGGAAATTCTTCTGCAAGTTTGTTCCACACAAAAAAATCCCACACAATCAAATCCTATGGCAGTTTGTCAGTCAAACATCAAAGGCCGCAGTGGACAACGAGAAGTGAATTGTCCTTGATTTTACAAATCGTTTATTGTTTTAGAAGTCTCAATGTGGTGCATCGAGAGTCAATGTCAGGAAGTGCTGTTCGTAAGAGTCAATTGTTCCAGTAACGGAAGTCAATTGTGCGAGAGTCAATTTCCGTTTGTCAATGTTAATGCAACCAGGAGTGTGTTTTTATTCTCAGCTGTGAAGATGTGTTTGTATTCTGTGATATTTAGCGCATAGACGTTAGTCATTTAGGTGTTGTTTTTGGTAACTTCTGCAATTCAAACTTTCTTTCGGGCCCATCATAGCGTGCGCATGCCCTTTTAGCTTTTTTGTAGTCCTACCTTGTGCTTTCTGTGGTCAAGTGGTCTCAGGAAGGGCGTTCTGTGCGTTTCAAAAAATTAGGCGGGCTAGCAAATTTTTTTCGAACCGTTCTAGTTTTCACCAGTTTCGCGCGTAGTTTCACATCTGGTATTTATACTACTTCTTAAAATAAGGCAGAAAACTTCGGGAATCTAGAAGAGGCGCTTATAAAAAGTTTTCCATAAGAAAAACACCGTTGGTCCAGATCTTTTCCCTGTGCACGTACGAACATTCTCTTCAATGAACTCTCTTATAGTTATAATTACAGTCAAACCTCCCAATAACGATCACCCCCATTAACGATCACCGAAAAAACTTTTGGTTAGTCTATATTAACTGAAATCTCGAATAACGACCACTCCCATTAACGACACCTCCCAATAACGACCACCTGAGGCCGGTCCCTAGGGTGATCGTTATTTGGGAGGTTCGACTGTAGTCCGTTTAAGTGGGCTCTTACTACAAAGCTATCACATAGACTGATCCTAGACTTTCGGTGGTGCCTCTGCAGCGAGAGGATCATGGATTGAAAAAGCATATTTATTTGATTTTGGCAAAAACTGAAACACTGATCCCGCTTAATTATAACTTTTCACTATTTCTTTTTTTTTTCGAAATGGTTAATTTTTTAAATCAAATGCTGTTAAATCTGGCTTAATCGATTCCTACCAACAGAAGTAAAATTTCAGTTGTTACATCAATTGACAGAGCAAATCCTTCAACCGGTTTTCCTTTTTCTGTTACTAGGAATGAGAGGAAGAAGATTTTGTTGCTCAACTCCATGTGAAAGGCAATTTTTCAAAATTTTTGTTTCGCATGAAGGGAGTGAATCGATCGCTGATAATTAATTGGAATTTCACCAGTTTAATTTACTCCGTTTTTCGTCGTTTATTTTTTGCATGAATCATTTTTTCCCAGCCAATTGTCGTCATGCTTTTTGCGCCCACTAGATAAAATTAACAAGTATAATCAAAGCAAGTGTGTCGATGGTTATGCATAAATGCTCAAATTGTTTTCACCCATTAAAATACTACTTTCTACCAGCAAACTTGAACTTGAATTTTATTTTGAATTCCTTATATGTATCATATATCTCTCTTACTCTTGCCCCAACACTGACTAACAACTGATTTATATCTAACTTAAAGGACCATGAAACTTGATAAGCACAGCAATTTGCGGAATTTGAATTCGCGCGGGACCACCCTAATTTTGTCCATAATGTTTTTGAATTAATTTTTTTCGTGTGCATTGAAAATTTGAATACTATATATGAGTAAATTTTAATGCATATAAGTTCATATAAGTTGTTATGGTGCAATGTAAGTAGGATAAGTCGTCCGATCTGGCATAGTCGAGCAACGTTGGGCTCGACTAGTAGATGGTTCTATGTTTGAAAAAATTTACATGCAAACAAAAAACATTCTAAAACATTATTGACAAAGTTAGGGTGGTCCGCGCGAATTCAAAATTTCCAAATTACTGTGCTTATCAAGTTTCATGGTCCTTTAACTGGTCATATACCAAACAACCTAAACTTCTGAATACTATTTTAGCCCATGCTGAGCTGTAATATAGAAATACAGATTCCTTATCATTTGATTGAAGGAATGGATCATAAAAAATTTGCTTACCACTTTTCCTGTAATAGGGCGGCTCCCTATTATACGGCTTTCTTCCGACTGTGAGAACCTAAATCTCGGCCCAGAATCTACATTTGGCGAATTTGTGGTTTATGTTTTTCCCACAAGACTTATTCCTCTTTTAAATTTTCAGTAGGCACCTAAAAACCTTGAGATCAACCTCAAAATTTTCCGATTATCGGAGGGTTGAAAAATAGGTGGCCAGCTGCCCTATTATAAGAAATACGGTATTTCAACGGCAAAGTTCTAGACTTTTCAGAGGATTGAAGATCTGGATTATCTTTTTTTTTAAATTAACACTGAGTTGAAATTCTTACTGGTGCGTTATTTTTGTGATTTCTAATAATAACCTTTGCTCTACCTTTCACTCAAATCATAGCCCATTTCCAAACCTCACCTCAAATTATTAAATAGACTCATACAGTCAGTAACAACAACAGTAGTAGTGATTGTGCGATCAAAAACAAGTGGTTATTTGGAGGGGAAAAATAGTAGGAGATTAACACCAGCGTCAAAGGAAGAAGAGCAAAAAAGTAGAGACAGCGTGAAAAACGCTAACAAAAAGAGGAGGATGACAGAGAGGAGGACAAGACCGAAAATCAGAAAATGATCGTGGCGCGCCCCTCTCCAAAATGCTTCTCTCAGCACACTTTATATTTTACTCCACTTTCCGCCAAACATCAAGCAATAACTTTGCTCAACTTGGATCATTGCTGGAAAAGAGCACATGTGATTTTGTGTTTGCTTGCTTTATGCTTGCCCCTGCTTATTCATATTTCCTTGTACAGCAAATTGTCAACTGTTGTACAAGAAAAAAAGAAGCACCAATGTTGTCATTTTTTGTGCTCATGCTTTCTATATTTCTAAAATGAAAAAAATGTCTAAGCGACAAATTTATGGAATGAATTTTTTTAAAGTCTTTTCATTTTGCTTTTATTCATTGGAAAAATTAACCTTTTGGGTGTGTGTAAGCATTGCTTGATCATCGATGTTTTGCTTCAAGTTTAGTGCTATATTCAAATATGGCCTTTTAGCAATGATTGGCCTGGTGACTGATTTTTATAACACATTGCTGAACCACATAAAATTTTCCAAAACTTTGGATTTCATGCTGCAATTCGAGGTTTCTCGTTAAAGACACCAGCGTTGCTTATTTCATTCCTGGATTTGATTAGCGTTCTGATAATTATGTTTAAAGTTTTCTGCTTTGTTTTTTAAAACTTAATATGAGGTTTAGAGATTTGATGCGAAACTACCGTATTTCCTCTAATAGAAGGCCTCCTCCTAATACAAGGCTTCTCTAATATAAAGCCCCCTGTATGTTGATTGAAAAATAAAAGGCTATATTCCAATGGGAGGGGCCGATTCGTATTCGCGCTTCTCGCATTTGACAAAACTCGTATTTGCAGAATTCAAAGTTGTGTTCTTGGCGTTGTGTTTTTGACCCAGTTTTGCAGTCTGCTCTTGGGAAATTTATCACTCATTTTGTAGCTTATCTCACTGGCTTCAAAATGAGTGGTAACGCACCAAATAGCGGACTACAAAAAGTGGGTCAAAAAATGCGAATACGCGTTTTGCGAATACGTTCTGCGAATACGAGTTTTGTCAAATACGAGAAGCGCGAATACGAATCAGCGCCCTCCCATTCTAATATAAAGTTCCCTAGAGGGCAATTCTACCTACAAATTGAATGTACCTACGGTACATTCATAAAATGATATGTCGCTAATTTATTGTTGAATTTGCTAGCGACTATAATATAGTGTCTGTACACATTTTTTAAAAAAAATCCTGAGGCTCCCTCATACTTCCGCGGGACACGGGAAAATTTTCGAAACACCTTTTTGTTTCTATCTCGGCTCCCCACCATCATTTTTCACCGCTTCCAATAGATCCATGATAAAACCGATCATGCTCTACAACATATGAATAACATATTTGCCATAATCACTATCAAAAATGATTTTACCGCGGGACAGGAGCAGCGAGACAGCCAAAATTATTTCTGAATGTTTAAACAGTACAGTCGAACCTCCCAATAACGATCACCCTAGGGACCGGCCTTAGGTGGTCGTTATTGGGAGGTGATCGTTAATGAGAGTGGTCGTTATTCGAGATTTCAGTTAATATTGACCAACCAAAAGTTTTTCGGTGATCGTTAATGGGGGTGATCGTAATTGGGAGGTTCGACTGTATATATTAGTTTTATTGCGTAAAGCAAGGTCGATTTAAACCTAAAGTCTGTTGCCAGAACCAAAAAATAGACGTGTCCCGTGGCTTTATGGGCCTTTGTCCCGTGTCCCGCGGAAGTATGACGGCAGCCTAAGAATACTTCGAAATTAAACTTTTCATAAGTGCTCATTTTTTTAAAACAACCTATTGTGTTTAAAACGAACAGAATCAATGTTGGCTAAAAATTTTAGTGCTGCTTGTTGGAGTGGTATTTGCTTTGGTGGGGTGGAAAGGTAAGACAAAGTAAAACAATCACTGAGCTATTTCACTGCTCCTTACTCCTTTTTCTTGGTTGTTTGTTAGGGGGTCTCTAAGAAGTTGCGCTTTTACTCCTTCTCTGATCACCATTATTCTAGATTGTTTATTACCTTTTTATTGTTGCTAGTAATGTTGGACTTAGGAATAGGGCAGATACCAATTTTATTTTGCATTAAATATTTGATTGAGATGACTTGACATATTCGCAAGTGTAATCCCTCGCTGGATCCAAAATTTCTGTTTCCTTATTTTTCTTATTCTATCGTTTTAGTATTCCTCTTCAAAATCTAACCAAAAAAAATCCGGTGCCGAAATACAGTCGACTCTCTCTCTCCATAGTGATCACCCCAAAAGTTCGTTCCCGCCTAGGTGCGATCCTTTTTTTAACTCAATTTTGAAGGCTCTTACCATTTATTTTCGGCTAGTCAAGGATTTCGATTCGGCAAAATTGAAATCCTTGACTAGTCGTAGACGACTGACAAAAGACTTCAAAATTTGAGGTAAAAAAGTGTCAGACCCTAGGTGGGAACGAACTTTTTGGGTGATTACTATGGAGAGAGTCGACTGTATGCCTTGGCTCCTCCTGTTTTTTTTGAATAATGTCTTGCCCCTCCCTCCTGTAAATTATGGTTGTGCTAATGTTGTGACTATGGTTAACGAATCATTTTTTGGAAAAAATAACAGGGAACATCAAAGCATATTTTAGCACCGAATATTTCACTAGCCAAAAATTTCATAAAATCCTACACGCCAGCAACTTTTCCATAAAAATTCACCTCGTAGCGGTCTAGCTTTTGTTTAAAAAAGCGAAATTTCACAAATTGTTGAACTCAATCCAAGACCGAACTAGAGAGTATGGAGCACTCAAATCTGAGACCAGCCCACTCACTTAAACCTGACAACACCCCCTCCCCCAGTCAAATAAGCTTAGGGTACCGAGGCAATTTTTTTTTGAAAATTTTTACTGCATTATTTTTTAATATAAAGTAGTAAAAAAACACCATCTAATCATGTTTACCAGGGTGGTGTCTTCAGCCGGCTGAGGTTAAACTCAGCCAGCTGAGGCTGAAGCCTGAGGTAAAATTTTTGACCTGGCTGAGGCTGAAGAAAATTCCAGACCAAAGCCGTCTGAGACAATTCTTTTGGCTTTTTTTTTGTTAATTTTCAACTGTTTTCCTGACAATTTCGAAGTCTTCAGTCAATAAAAAAAGGCTAAAATTCATTTACGCCCTCAAAATGCTCATTTACGCCCTCAAATCTATATGTTGCCATTTTTAGTCAACTTTTCACTGGAAATTTTTTAATATTTTTACACCAGCACGTAGCCCTGAATCTTGGCTTTCTAATGAGCTATCAAACTTTGCTGAATGAATTTAAAAATGCAGAGATTTAAGGGTTTAAAAAAAAATTCAAGAAAATTTGTCTTTCAAAACCTCTAAATCTCTGCATTTCTGAATTCATTCGACAAATCTTGATAGCTCATTAGAAAGTCAAGATCCAGGGCTATGCGATGGTGTAGAAATATTGAAAAAGTTCTGCCAGAAAGTTGACTAAAATGGCAATTTATAGATTTGAGGGCGTAAATGAGCATTTTGAGGGCGTAAATCACTTACAGCCATGAAAAAAAATTCAGTTGTTAAATTTCCCTCCATACCATTCTTAGTTGTAAAATTTGAGTCATCCGGCTGAGTTCGAATTCATCCGGCTGAGCTTAACTCAGCCATCAGCTGAGTTAATGATGGCTGAGGCTTATGGCTGAGGTAAAAATTTTGACCCGCGTGAGGCTGAGGAAAATTTTCCAACTCAGCCGGCTGAGGCTGATGGCTGTGGTAATTGTCGAGTATACCATCCTGATGTTTATACAAAGAAATTAATGGTATAAAAAATTTTCAGAAAAATATATCTTGGTCCCCCAAGCTGATTTGACTGCGGGGAGGGGGTGGGGCTGAGGTTCAATTTAGCCGAAAGTATACTACCATTGAACATTGAAGTCCTGTGTTTATTATTTTGTCTTACCTCCTTCTATGCAATTACTAGTTTGATATTTTTTGCTCTAGCATTCCTTAGAAAAGGTCCGCCATATCAACAATTTAAAAGTTGTTTTAATTAAAATCCTACCTGACAACATGCAAACTTTCAACTCTTTTCTCTAACTCAAACACAAGAAAAGCATCCAGAACGAAAACCAGCAAAAAAATAATAATAACAGAGAAGAAGAAAACAAGTTTACTCATTTACTCATGCCTAACACTTCCTGCATCCACAGTTATTAATGAAGCTTTTTTGCTGTTTTCCATTCCTACCATTACTTTTGAGGCTAGACACAATTGTTTTAATATTTTAAAAAATGTGAAATTAAATTATTTTAAAAACGTGAAATTAAATTATTTTAAAAATGAAATTTTATAAAAATACGAATTATTATTATTTCTTAAAATATTGCAAACATTACGGATATTGCGTTGAGCAATTCCACTTCCACTAATCTGTATTCAGCACCATAATAAATGGACTTTTAAGTCCTTGCTTTAAAGGTAGCTTTATATTCTCCTTTCTTCCATCTATTTCGTGATGTTGTGTTATTGTCTTTGTTGTTTTATTGGTGGTGCACTTGTTTTTTTGATAAGAAGATGTTTTAGATTGGCCTTAGAACAGTAGAAAATAGCCATGGGTCGCTATACCGCTCCGAGGAGATGCGGTGAGAATTTAAATATTTATATTTTGCAAGGTCCTGAGATTTTTTTCCCAAAATAAAATATTCAAAATATGAAGTGAAGTTTGTCTATGTAAAGCGATTTTATCTGCCGCTCACTTCGAATAAAAAATATTTTGGCGCTTAAATATTTTTGGCCCTGACCTCCCATTTAGAATTTTTTTTAATTCCCCAAAATTTACTCGTAAGCTTATTTTTTTCTACTCAACAAGAAAAAAATATCTCTTAACTTCTTCTTGACTAAAAATCTCAAATTTTGTAAAAAAAATTGGACAAAGCTTTTCTCTGCTGCAAAAAGACATTTTTTGTGTTGCAAATAGACTTTTTGGTTCTTGTCGGTTATCCGGACTACCTTGGACTACCTCGGACTACTTTCTGAGACTTTTCGATGCATAAAACCAAGGTAGTCCGGATAACCGACAAGAACCGACTTTTTTCACTGCAAATCGGCTTTTTTGCTGCAAATTTCTTTTTAAAAAATATGCAGAAAAAAATTTTTTTTGCAGCAGAGAAAAGCTTTGTCCGAAAAATTGCTAAAATCTTTTAAAGTATTTTTAACTGAATGAAAGCCTATTTTCAACAAATAAAGGCAAAGGTTACTGATTTTGAACAGATTTCACTTTCTAGGCCTTGCATGCACGAATCTTGATTTAAAATGCATAAAGACTGTTTTTGCCCAGTTTAGGTGAGAAAACTAAGATAAATTACCCGAAAATGGCACTAGAATACCTTTCAAATACGATTTATCTCTGAGGAGTGAAAAAAAATTTTATTGCAAAATTCAAGATTTTTAGTAAAAAATGTTAAGGAATGCGTTTTTTATCTTGCTGAGCGAAAAAATTTTACTTCAGCGGTAATTTTTTTGGTCATTTTCAAAAAAGTTCAAAATGGAGGGTCAGGGTGAATAAGTGCCAGATTTTTTGCGTAGAACTTGAAAAATAAAAGTAGCAAAATATTTTTACTTTTTTAAAGTAAATCTGAATCATGGGATTCAATTCAACCAGATTTCCCTGAAATTCGAAAATTTCAGCTTTTGCCAGATGATTGTGGAAAGGATGCCGCCTTTGCCTGTGTGGCTGAAATTGGCAAAAAACCATTTGTGGAATTTAAAGATGTAGGTGGTTTTGTTAGTCTAAATATCTGAAAATTCTTAATTTTTTTTTATGAAAGTTTAAGTAAATTTAATGTTTGGAGTGAGGATTCCACCAAATTATTAGATTAAAAAAAATCATCTGCAGGAAAGATTATAAAAAATTAAGAAAAAAATTCCAGTTGAACTCAGAAGTCAACTCTTTTCAACGAATGTTTGTGCGTGACATCCGCCGATTTGATGAAATGGAAAGGAAATTAAGTAAGTTCACTTTTCTACTGCCTCTTTTGTGCAGTTTCCAAAAAGTGTATTCTAGGATTTATGGAGAATCAAATTCGCAAAGACGAAATCGAAATAGTGGACAACACTTGGAAGGAGGAGGTCAATGTAATGTCCCATCATGAGATCAACCAGCTGGAGGTTGGCTTTTAAAAAATATTTTTACACAGTCAAACTTCGATTTAACGACCCCCACATCAAGTTAGTTCCCACCTAATGTCCGACACTTTTTTAACCCCATTTTCAAAATATTTCATCGATTCTGTTTTGACAGTCTGGCAAAACCTCGATTTAAAGACCCTGTAATTTTTAAAAGGGGGTCGTTAAATCGAGGTTTTGGTGTTTTAAAAGCAAAATTTTTAGGTTTTCGAAAAACGATCGGCGAAATCGGAATCCTTACAATATTTGCGACCAGACTATCAAAACAGAATCGATAAAATATTTCAAAGATGGGGTTTAAAAAAGTGTCGGACCCTAGGTGGGAACGAACTTGAGGGGGGGGTCGTTATATCGAGGTTTGACTGTAGTTAGCTCATAATTCTCATTTCTTTACAGCAAACTCTGACCGATCTAGAAATAGACGTGATCCACATGAACGAAAGCGACCACCAACTAAAAAAAATTTCCTTGAACTAAAGGAGTGGGAGTCAGTCTTGGAGAAGACTGACGGATTTTTTGAAGGAGTAGGTTATTTTATCTGTTACTTTCTTTTGTTTTTCTCATTCACGAAATATTCCTCAGGGGATCAATGATGTGGCAATGCAAGAGATTGAGCAAGCTCAAGAGACCGATGCTGGTTTTGCACTCAAAGAAAAGGAGCCTATTGGGTAATCGAAATTTTCAGGAAAGAATATAACAACACAAAATTAGCTTTGTACTTTGCTGAAACGTAAATGTACAGGGTGTCCCAAAAATATTCGAATATCGATTAGTCGATGTACATTCGATTTCTCCACAAAATCGATTACATTAGTTAAGCCTCCTGAGGGCTCTTCTTGAAAAACAATAGGAGTAAGTAACAGATAAAAACATCTCAAAAATAAATCTTTTCCAGATTTTAGATGTTTTTAAGACCCATGGTAGAATTAGAGAATCGCAAAATTTTTAAAACTTGATACTCTAAATTTGAAAAAGCCAACTAATCAACTAAATTTACCAAAAGCCATTTTGCTGCAGCGACTACCTAACTGAAATAAATTTTTATCAAATTTCGTTTTTTGAGTGACCTAAAGGAGGATAGAATTGATGTGACTTTCGGTCAGATCCGGGCGGTAGGTAGGGGGGGAGCGTTCTGAGGGGCTATAGCCCCCACACGTCAGATTTTTCGAAAAACATTGTAAATCAAAAAACTATAAATCTCGAAAATGGTGTAGATAAAATGATCTCTGGCGGTTTTAAATTTTTTCGGCTACGCCTCTGGTCAGGGTTAATTAAAGACGACTTTGAACGACCAATGCAATATTTTCACGGCTTCCATCGACTTTTTAAATTTTCATCCATATGGTAATATATGGATGAAAAATAGCACATCTTAAAGTGTGGTTCCTTATTCTCTAAAATTGACTATAGTGTAAACAATTTAAAAATTCACAGAGTCGATAAAATATATTTTCAGCTACATAGTTGGTGTGATCAGCCATGAAAAGGTATGACAAATTCAAAAAATTTTCATAATTACTTATGCTATCCAGGTGAATGCTTTTGAGCGCATCTTATGGAGAGCCTGTCGAAGGACTGCCTTTGTTCGATACTGTGAGATTGAGGAGGAATTGGAGAACCCTGACACAGTCAGTCAACTCATTAAACAAAAGCTTTACAGCAAGTTTTTTTCAGGGCGAGAAGATGCACGAGTCAGTGTTCATAGTCTTTTACAATGGTGACCGCCTGCGTTCCATCATTGACAAGGTCAGTGGCATTGACTATTGGCTAATTCAACAATTCTATTTTTCAGGTGTCCGAAGGTTTTAAAGCCAAGCAGTTCAATCAGTGTCCCAAGACCAGCTCAGAAAGGCACGCCGCAGCTCTGCAAGTCCGCTCCAACATCACTGATATGCGCACTGTGATGGCTCAGACCAAGGAACATCGCTTGAAGGTGCTTAATGCTGCAGCTGTGAACCTTCGCAGTTGGTTGAAACAGGTAGCTTATTTGAAAGACATGGGCTACACTGCAAATAATAGCAAAGGCTAGCTATTTTCGAACCGTCCTTGTTTTGACTCAATTCGAGGTATATCTGATATCGGTGACTGTAGATTGAGTTTTAAAAACTGGTTCGAAACTTTTGTTGGATCAGATGAAATGCTTATAAACAAATTAAAAAAGACACTGCTGGTCCTAGGGAGTTAGTTGAAAAAGAAAACCGACAGGTGGTTCGTAAAACCGCAAGTGCACTCCCTTCCCCAAGGAGTATGAGTTCTCTATCCGTAGATCCCCATAGAGTAAAAGATCTCGTACCATTTTTAGGCTCAGAGAGCTCACACTCTTTGGGGGGGGGTGTACTTGGGGTGCTGTCCCGGTGGTTATATTAGAATAAATTCGGCATTTTTTGGTGTAACGCGCTGGTATGCCCTTTTAAATTATAGAAAATAGAGGAAAATCAAGTTTTAACTGATTTTTGCAGGTTAGACTACACAAGTCCATCTACCACACTCTCAACTTGTTCACCTTTGATGGGATCGGCAAGTTCTTCGTGGCCGAATGCTGGATTCCACGTAAACCTAAAAATTTCATTGCAACCTTGGTAAATTAATGTTACTTGCAGTTCGAGACATTGAAAATGTGCGTGTGGCCTTGGAAACTGGTGTGGTAAGCGCACTATTGCCTATTTAGACTCTCAAATAATCAAGGCACTTATTCAAGGGCAAAAACGGTGGGACTGTGAAGCCAGTTCTGAACGTCCTTCACACTGATGAGCCTCCCCCCACCTATAATCGCACTAACAAATTCACTGCTGTGTTCCAAAGTATTGTCGACTCCTATGGAATCGCTTCATACTTGTGAGGAAACTATTCATATTTTTTAATATCATTAAGAAATTTATAGGGAGGTGAATCCAGGTTAGTTCGAAGAAATGAGAAAGTCAAAATCAATTGTTTGGTAGTTCATTTTCAGCGCCTTACACAATTATTACCTTTCCATTCATATTCTCCTGCATGTTTGGTGACTTGGGGCATGGTAGGTCGAATTTTTTAAGGAAGAGAGCGCCATTTACGTCTTGCCCGATTAATAATTTGGTGGTGCAGTGGGCAGAACAGCTCGTGATAAAACACATCCACCAAAAGAGTAGACTGTGAACAATGGTCGAAATAATTTTATTTATTCCATGAGAATTCACGGTGTTTTTGGAACTTTTGGATTCGCCACCTTTTTTGTAGTTTGAGACAGACATTTGAGCCCATCCTACAGTGCACTAATCTACTCAGCGCATAATGCTTCGCCTAAATTTAAAAATTGAAGAAACGAAAAAAGTCGAGAATTAATAATAAGCTTCAAAAAGGCGCGAATTCAAAAAAATGTCCAAAACTAGCCGAACACTCGCATTCTAGAATGGACAATACTTTTTTTTGGCGCAAAACACTTTTTTTGGCCCAAATTTTTGTTTTGCGTAATTAGATTGAAAATTTTAAACTTTTTCAAAAAGTTTAAACATCATCATGTAGCCTGCTCTTTTAGTTTCTGATAAGGTATCATTTATTGCATTATCTTAAAAAATGTGATACAAAAAGGTAAAAGTATGAACTAAATTGTTTCTCTAATTTAGTTCATACTTTTACCTTTTTGTATCACATTTTTTTAAGATAATGCAATAAATGATACCTTATCAGAAACTAAAAGAGCAGGGCTACATGATGTTGTTTAAACTTTTCAAAAAAGTTTAAAATTTTCAATCTAATTACGCAAAACAAAAATTTGCGCCAAAAAAAAGTGGATTTGCGCCAAAAAAAAAGTATTGTCCTTCTAGAATTCCCATAAGAAAATAGGTGCTGAAATGTATTGGCCCCATTCCTCAATGGGTACCGATTTCTAAGCTTGGTGCCCCTGTTTTTTTTACAACCTGCTTACGGACTCTTTGATTTTCTGAATAAGGACATGCTAACATTCGCGATTAAAAACAATTTAGCGCACAAATTTAGCAAACAAAAGAATACGGGAGACCAAGCTTAAAAATCAGCACCGATTGAAGGATAGGGCCGATATATTTTACTTTTATACGTGTTTGTAAAAAAGTATATGAAATCCTTATTTCTACTAACCGCTGCACTCCAACACAAGCCAGTCAATGAAAATTACCAAAATGTTTTTTGGACTAAAAGTAGACTATTTATAGGAATGCTTATGTTTTTGGCTGGCCTTTATCTGGTTATGCGAGAGAAAAATCTGGAAGCTAGACAGATAAGAGATGAGTCTAGACAGATTAAGAATCGAGAGAATTCTTGAAAAAATGTGTTTGCTTTCTAGATTTTCGGGATGTTCTTTGGTGGTCGCTACATTATCCTCCTGATGGGACTGTTTTCTTTGCATGCTGGTGTGATCTACAACGATATTTATGCCAAATCGTTTAATATTTTGGTAGCACCTGGAAAATCCATACCCGTGAGTTTGATGTTTTTATTTTGTAAGACGCCTGAATTCTTTTTTCACATCAAATGAGACAAAAAAGACACATAAAAATAAAAATCTCGTTTTGTGAGGATTGCTTATTTTTAAATTTTCTTTTAAAACGAGACTTAACTTTTTGAATAGTTTTATTCTGACCACAAAAATTTTGAAATAGCTACAGAATCAGGGTGTACAGATGTCCTGCTTTAGCTGGAATTTTCTGCTTTTTAACTTAAAAATCTGCTTTTTGTCCGTGAAAAAGCAGGAATTTTCGCACATCTTACAGCTTTTTATAAGAGCTTGTCCCTGCTTTTTGTAGATTTAGTAAGCGTACGCCAGTGCCTGCGTACGGCTTTTGTACAAACCTGGGAAAAAGTGCGATCCCACGATATCCTCCTTGCAAGTCGGCGCTCTAACCATTTGAGCTATCGGGTCGCCCCAGGCCTTTTTCTCATTTCTCTGCAATTTTTGGTTTAAAATCAATTGTTCCTGCTTTTCTGCTTCCTGCTTTTGGAAACAAAATCTAGCTTCTGCGATTTTCGATCTGTGCACCCTGCACACAATACTAAATATAGGCACAGAAAATTTTTTCGTGGCAATAGATTCGAACCCCGAAGGATTTGTGGTCATTAAAATATTCGATGATACTCTTCAATATCCCCCAAAGCTACTCGAAATACACCCCCCACCAATAAATTTTATTTTGTTTTAAAATGCTGAAATTAGTAAGGGTTGTCCTTACCCTAAGGCCCAAAGCCCAAGCTTAAGGCTAAACATAATTGCTAAGCCTAAAAATTATTGCGGGGGGGGGGGGGGTGTGGAAGTGGTGTTGATGGTGGTAAAACCGAGTGGCGCCAAATATTCTGTGTTCGGAAAAAAACGTCCTGTGACTATTTCAAATCTATGGCAAGAAAAATATATGATTTTGGAATCGTTTGACAATATTAAAAATTTTACTCTTAAAAATCGGTCAGCTTTCAGACTGTCCTCATTGCATTCATGGCACAACCAAAGTGAATCCACTGGCAAAGAAATAACCCTGGAGTTGCCTTCAGAATACTCCTACACAGGCGAACCATACCCATTCGGTAAGTCTCAAAAAATTTAGCCAAGCGTTTAAAAAAGCTAAATACATATTTTAGGCATGGACCCCGTATGGAATCTGGCTGAGAACAAACTAAACTACCTAAACTCAATGAAAATGAAATGTCCGTCCTTATTGGAATAGCTCAAATGGTTGATTTTTTGTGTGTTAACTGTAGTTTCTATCGATAGTTTTAGACATTTGGTGTTTTCCTCTCCGTCCAAAATTATCGGTAATTTAGACCTGCTATCATTTACATTTTTGAGTAAAATTATGGTAGTTCAGATTTTTCAAGTCCAAAATCGAAATTTTCACAGTGTTTATCCCTCAACTGCTCTTCCTGACCTGCATCTTCATCTACCTGTGCTTGCAAATTATTTGTGAGTTTTTTCTTGTTGGTAACATCCTCCTGGGAACATGTGACGGCGAGATATTCCGGTAGGGCCAGTGTCTTAGCTTATTATTCGATAAGGTGCAAGACGATTTTTTTTGCTTTTTCACACTAGGGCCTATAGATCGCGTTCTGCCCCAAATGACCAAAGAGTATGGATTCTCTGAGTCTAAAAGAGGCGAAACGCGAGCCAAAACGCGAGTCTCTTCACGTTTTATTGGCAGAAGGGCGAGTCACATTTCTATCAAGTGATGGTCAGGCACATTTACCCTACCGGAATATCTCGCCGTCACATGTTCCCTTTTCCGTGTCAACTTTACAATGTTAAGCAACTAATATGTATTGTTTAGTAAAATGGGTCTTCTTTTGGGTGGTTCCGGCCACAATTTTCGGTCAGGTGTATCCTGGCTCCCATTGTGCTCCTTCTCTATTGGTCAGTTTTTTAGTCTGAAAATTGTTATGACTAAAAAGTTTTACAGATTGGTCTCATCAACATGTTTATGTTCAAGGAAAGACCTGCTGGCTTTATACAAGGTGAGGAAAATCTGTATTTTAAATTGCTATAGATTTTTTATTTTTAGCAAATGGAACTATTACTGAGGGAGGCAAAACCACTTACAAAGAAATTGATGCGTGCTATTTGTCCAATGGTAATATTTTAGTTCACAATCTAGGTTGCTAAATTGGCTAGCCATGATATTTATTCAGCCATCTTCTGTAAAAAAATATACAAAAATATAAATAAAATGTTGTATAATAAAGAAAATACGGTATCTAAATTTTGTTTTATGTTTTAAAACCAAAACTCAAAAAAAGGTGGCACTTTTCAGCCAAAAGATGGCACTTTTCAGATTTATTCAAAAAAAATCCCCAAAAAGAATATTGGAAAAATGGGTCGTAACTTTTCGTTTGGGTCGTTTGGCCCCTTTCCACTTTTTGAAATAGCGCTTTGTTAATTTTACGGTTTTTTTTCGCAGTTTGAGACACACGTTTCCACTCGTCTTTACTTGAGTTGCCCTAACCTGCGCTAAAGGCTTCGCCTAAGTTGAAAAATGAAATAAACACCTAAACATAAAAAATTTAAAAAAGCGCGAATTTGAAGAAAAAAAAGTGGAAAATGTGTTAGAAGCTGCCACAGCGGATAAAATTACTTTTGCTTATGCCGAAAAAAGAATTATACCCTAGAAGGAACTAAACTTACAAATAATTTTATTGAAAAATAAAAATTGCATCCAATTACAGTAAAACTATTATTTAAACAATCCATCGAAATTGCAGGTATCCAGGACAGGTAGATTGCTTTGTTTAGCATGATTTGTTAATAATTATTACAAAAATTTAGTCTATGATCGAAGCATTCCTTGTAATAACTGCCCTGCTATGTGTTCCAGTAATGCTGTTCGGCAAGCCACTCTACATTTTGATGCAGCAACGAAAAGCGAAGAAAGCAGTATCGGACAATATGAGTGTTCGAATAAACATGCAAACTGATGAAACAGAAGTGATGCGAAATGGGAATGGCATGAACAACAAACTAGATGGGGAGGATGGGCATGAAGCTGGAGGAGGTGGTCATGGAGGAGGGGGACATCATGATGAGGTTGTCAATAATATATTTGATCTGTATAATTAATTGAGTTAATCTTTATTCAGTCATTCGGAGATATTATGGTCCACCAGGTAAGATGACATCCAAATCAATAAAAATCCTCAAATCTACTTATTCAGTCTATTCACACCATCGAATATGTGCTGGGATGTGTCTCTCATACAGGTATTGTGTGCCCTTACTTTTCTCAACAATTTCATTTGGTTACTTTTTTATTACCCTGGCCAAATAATTGAACTATTTATAGTTCATCAGGACGGTGCGAACGCAGTTGAACCGCGGTTATCCTCCAGTTAACCGGTACCTCGGTTATCCGACGCTCTAAATACACTTCATTTTGTTGAGATTGGCTTGATTTCTGTCAACTGACACACCAGTTATCCGGCACCGTGAGACTGGTCCCTGCGGGTGCCAAATTATTTTTCTTACGACACCTTTGGCATTGCCCCTACTTCCGAAGCTAACTATGGCCACCCTGAGTTCGATATTTAAGATAAAATATAGAGAAATTTCTTCCACTTCTAAAAACATTAATGATTGAGCTCTACACACATTTATTAGTTCAGCTTCATACCTGCGTCTGTGGGCTTTGTCCTTGGCTCACGCTCAACTTTCGGAAGTGCTGTGGGACATGGTGTTTGAGAAGTCATTTATGGTGGATGGTATTCTGGTGCAATAGCTGTCTATGTGCTTTTCTTTATTTTTGGGGTAGCAACCATTACAAAAACACATAGATTATTGAACACAAAAATATTTTTAGGTGATGACCTTTTCCGTGCTGGTTCTAATGGAAGGACTCTCGGCGTTTTTGCACGCCTCCGACTTCACTGGTCAGATTGCTATTGACTTGGTTTCATTTTTTTTTAATCTTTTTGGTGTTTTAGGGTGGAGTTCCAGAGCAAGTTCTACCAAGGTTTAGGATATGCCTTTGCCCCTTCTCCTTTAGGGATGTGCTTCAAAAGCTAGTGAGGCAGATGCAGCTACATAAACTACTCTATCCACTTGCCCAACTCGGTGTTTTGCGAAATTTATCCCGGCATATTGATCACTTCTAATCATCACAAGCGCTGTTCACAAGCTGTTAAATCATTTTTAGATTCTAATAATCGAATTTGTGCCTTTCATAAAAATGTACAAGTAAAGATATAAATAAAATAAATTTTCAGACATTTTCAACTAACATTCGCGGGGTCGGCAAGCTTTTACTTTCTCGTATGGGGTACCATTAGGTTATCATTAACTGAGAGCTGAAAAAAGAAAAAAAAAGAGAAAATACCGAAGGCCAGAGCAACAAACAGGACAGTGAAGACTGAGAAGTTAAAGCGGAGCAATTGTGCTATACACTCCCCACTCAACTGTGATCTAGCGACCCCAGTCAGCTAAGATTTAGCCTCGGTTCGATTCCACGTGGTGGCAACTGTTAGAGTAAGCATGGTAAGTAGAGATGCACGGCTACTTGAGCCAATTTAGAGCCCAACCGAGGTAAGAATAATTTATTTCAAAGGTGAAAATTAATCAAGTAAAACCAAGGCTGTTAATGACATCAAATCAATCCTAGAAATGATTCCATTCAATAAATTGATAATTTTTAGCCTTCAACACATGCTGTTTAACCCAATGACAAAAATTTTAAAAAAAATTGAAGTGTTCGGCCAGAGTATTCAAACGAGCAACCTACAAATGTGTAGGATTGAATTAGAATGATTTCCATGCGGGACCAGATACGGACAAGAGATGTTCCTCCCTTTAAGTCATCAGTCTACTGAAATTTGCTGCCACTTTTAAGCTTCTCCATTACTCAACAGTCAAAAAGTCAACAAATTAGTCATAATAAAAGCGAAAATATTTTTCATTGGTTTTTTCAAATTAGAAAAGGAAAACTTTTTCCAAAAAAATTGTGTTCGGAGTGATACTGTCTAAACATGAGGCCGATAAAGTTTGAATAACAGATTATTCTATTGACCACATCATCAAATATCAGTGTCTCTTTCAAACAAGGCTGATTATTGTTTTTTTTTCGATGCGGTCAATTCCATAATCAACGTGGTAAAAGGGAAAATTGTTCCCGGCGACTGATTGTTCCTGGCTCAATAAAAGGGACAGTTGTTTTTGGCTTATTCATATCTGCAAAAACAGTTTTTCTTCAAGTTCATGACTTATTTTGAGTCTGCAGTCAATTTGCCCACAGTCACTTCGTCCAGAGCCAGTTTGTCCAAAGGTTAATTGTCTGCGAAATTTTTATTTCTTTCAGGGGTTAAACAAACCATGTTATTCAACCCATAATTGTGTGCTTTTTCGAAAAATAAAATTTTAGGAGCTAAGGGCCATAAAAATGACATATTTTTCGACATGTTTTCAGCGTCTTTCGAACGATACTTGTAACATAAGCTAATTATTTATTTTCAGTGTTGTAGTTCATGTACTTACCTACCGTTTAAGCACAAACTTGCCCAGAAAAGGTTTGGATACACAAAGATTATAGGCTTAGGAGCCATAACTTTTTTCGGCTTTTAAAAACACCAAGTTATAGCTCCTGAGCCTAGATTTTTTTTGGTGAAACTTTTTATAGGAAATGTTGTGCTCAAATTGTAGGAGTACAGTGATACTACAACACAAAAAAATTAGGAACTCTTCAGTGAAAAAAATTGAAAACGTGCCAAAAATATGAAGCTTAAAAAGTCACAGCTAAAAAAAGAAATGGCGGTTTTTACCACTTCATAAATCGTCCTGTTTTTCAATTTTTTTTGATAAAAAGTATTTAACTTTATTTTTATTTGTAGTACCACTATATTCCTACAGTTTGAGCACAACATTTCCTATAAAAAGTTTCACCAAAAAAATCTAGGCTCAAGAGCCATAACTTGGTGTTTTTAGGAGCCGAAAAAAGTTATGGCTCCTAAGCCTAAAATCTTTTTGTATCCAAACCTTTTCTGGGCAAATTTGTGCTTAAAGGGTAGGTAAGTACATGAACTACAACACTGTAAATAAATCATTATCCTATGTTACAAAAATCGTTCAAAAAACGCTGAAAATATGTCGAAAAATATGTTATTTTTATGGTTCTTGGCTCCCAATTTTCTTTTCTTCGAAAAAGCTCTTATATCGGCCGTACCCCAAAATTTGAGACGAAATTTGCTATAGGTACATTTGCTAAGAGGTCCTTTTGCTAAGAAAAGAAAAATTTATGCGCTAATTTGCTATGAACGAAAAATTTATGCGGTATTTTCGTTAATTTTTCTTTTGCTAAGCGTTGATTTTGATAAGAACTATTTTGTTAATGTCTTTATGACTGTTCCTGTGTAATCAAATTACCAGTGTTCATGTTTAGTTTTTTTTTCAATTCTCAGTACTCCTTTTTGAGTCCACACTTTTCAAATTCGTGCATTTTGAAAAAATTTTCGCGGGAATTAAATTTTTTAGTCTGAACCAACCAAACCAAGTGGTCATCCACTTGGAGCAAAAAAAAACTTTCACTTTGTCGGTTTTCAACACTTGTTTTCTAGACTAACTTGGGTGTGCTAAAGGTTGCAGTGACGAATCCCCCCCCACGGGGACTGATCAGGTGGAGGAGATAACTTCATATTCGTGTTTCTCGACCCGATTTCATGAGAAAGCCGCGCGTTTTTTTGGTTCTGAGAAAAAAAAAATTTTTCGAACCACAGGGGGGGTATCATGGTTTTTTAGTCAAATTTGAAAAATTTAAATTGGCGCCTTTTGAATTTTAAAGGATAAAGGGCTGTATTGGGAGGGGAAGGGATAAAAGGGGGCCACTTTTATGGCAGAACAATATAAAAGTAAATATATGTATTCTTCGACTGCCTCACCATGTTTTTCAACTGGGCCGTGGCAAAAACAGACTCTATATGCATTTTATGGTCAAGAGTACTTCTCGGAATCATGTCTAAGGTAAGTGTGTGCGCGCATCTCTAACTCTCAAGCCCCCTGCGCCCCTTCGGGGGCGCAGGGGGCTTGGGGCTTGGAGTTGAGATGCGCACACCCACGTACCTTAGACACAAATCACTCGAAAGTGACTCTGGATGCATGAAAAAGCATGCATACCACAGTTTACTTATGCGGTAGGCCCAGTATTTAAAACTATGTTCAACATCTTCTTGTCAGTGGGCCTGAGTCATTAGTGGCCCCCTTTTACTCCCTTCCCTCCCAATACAGCCCTCAATCCCTTTAAAATTCAAAAGGCGCCAATTCAAATTTTTCAAATTTTGACTAAAAACCATGATACCCCCCTGTGGTTCGAAAAAAATTTTTTTCTCAGAACCAAAAAAACGCGCGGCTTTCTCATGAAATCGGGGTCGAGAAACACGAATATGAAGTTATCTCCTCCACCTGATCAGTCCCCGTGGGGGGGGGGGATTCTGAACTCAAGCCGTGCTAAAGATGGTTTGATAATGGTAAAATGCCGTTTTGTAGGTATTTTTGAGTATTGAGAAATAACTGATTTCAAGAAAACTCAAACTAAAAAAAATACCTACAAAACGGCATTTTACCACTATCAACCATCTTCAGTATGCCCGAGTTAGTCCAGAAAAGAGGTCTTGGAAACTGAAAAAGACAAAAAAATGCTTAAGTGGACGACCACTTGATTTGATTGTTTCAGACTAAAAACCCAATTATAACAATGGCCCAAAGTTGGTTTCGCGGTGCAGTGGTGAACGTGATTGGGCAACTTTTTAGGTGTAAGGTTCGATTCCGTGTACCTGCATATTGCGAATACCGTAGGGCAGGGTTCGTAATGAAAATTTTTGAAAAAGGACATTGGGCTAAAAAAAAAAGATTTTATTTCATTTTTATCCAGTGCTTATTGTCACTTTGGAGCGAAAAAAAAGATTTTGACTAAAAACTTCAAAAATAAAAAAAGATTTTGGGTCCCGAAAAAGGACAAATTAAAAAAAAAGGACGATTACGAACCCTGCCGTAGAGTCATATTTGTGACAGAAAAGGCCTTTATCAAAATTTTGTTTAGGGTAATTCAGAGTGGTTTGGAGTGGTTGGAGATGTTTGGTCGGGTTCCGATTGGTCACAAAAATTTTAAGTTGACTGTAGAAGATGTAAAGATATATTGCAACATGCATGACAAAAAACCTTATCAAACGAATAGTTAGAAAAATAACTTCTTAGCAGTGTTGTGCGTTTGGCTCGTTTGCGAGCCAACGTTCCTTTGAGAGGACGCGAGCTGCTTGCTCGCCAAATAGCTACCGTATATTCTCTATTAAAGGCCGCCCCCCCCCACCTCGATTTTTGACCAGGATTCAGAGTTAGAACCATTTTTGATTTACAATTTCCGGATTTTTCGAAGGTTGAAAAATAAAGGCCCGGGGCCTTTAATAAAGAATATACGGTATGTCGCGAGCCATATGGCTCGCCAAGTTAAAGAACAAAGTGACAATAGCTTCTTAGCTCGCGAGCCATTTGGCTCGCATCTATAATAACCGTATGGTTCGGCTCGCGGAAAAATATGTTTGCTGAAATAAAGCCTAAATCTAGTTTATTTTTTCATTTTTTTCAATTTTTTGACTGATAATTTGCAAATGTTAAGCTAGTAACACTTCATTTCTCGTTTACTTTGTCTTTAAAGGGCATGATCGTGCCCGATGGAGAGAAAAGGCGCGAACCAGCAGTTCTTTTCTTTCTCGATAAATTTTTACATTCGTTCTCGTCTAGATTTTTTAAGTTTTCTGTCTAGTTTTTAAAAGCAGTATAAGGTCATCTATATCAGATTTGACGCAGAACGAGTGAAAATGGAACGATTCGAAAAAATTCGAAAAAAACTGCTGGTTCGCGCCTTAACGCACGGGCATGCCCCTTTAACAATACATTGACGTTCGAAACTCACATAAAAGCGCGAAACGAACCATTTGTTTGTTTGCGAGCCAAATGGTTTGCGATACAAATGGCTCGTATTGTTTTGGCTCGCGTTCGGCTCGCTTGAAAAAACAAGTACGCGAGCCAATTGGCTCGCATATATAAAGAAGGCGAGCCATATGGCTCGAACCCTTTTTGCTCGCTAGAACATGCGATTTTAGGTCTTTCGTTTGGCTCGCGCGAGCCAAATGGGCAATACTGCTTCTTAGCAAAACGACCAATTAGCAAATGTTCGCATAAATTTTCCGTTCATAACAAATTGGCGGATGAATTTTTTTCTTAGCAAATGTATCTATTAGCAAATTTCGTCTTAAATTTTGGGGTACAGCCCTTATATCTTGCCAACAAATAAACCGAAAAAATTCGAACAGTTTAAACTTGCAGGAAATTTCTGCAGCTACAACCCTGTATCAAATAAATTGGAAAATGTAGTCAAAAAAGGTGAAAAAATGCTTCCGAAGTTAGAAAGAGGCGAAAATGGGGGTGCACATCACTGATTTCAATACAGTGGGCACGTATTCAAGTGGGAGCAAACTTTATTTACGCATCGCCTAAGTCACAGGATCGACCACCACTGGGTGCAAACCTTATTTTTACCTTATTTTATTTACAAGTTTCGTGTCAAAATGATCCTCAGACTCTTAGCTACATAACAAGATCATCAGCGCCGGAATTCACACCTACTAGAGCTTATTACTTTAGACTAAATTTCCGAAAATCGATTGTTTTTGGGTTTTTTTTTAACTGGTTTAATTGATATTTTCTGACTTTTTTCTACAAAACACGTATTTCATACATTAAAATATAACCAAGACTTAATGCCTCCAGGTGGTTTGCCTGCCCTGAAGGTCTTTATGCCACTCATTCTAGGGTTCGCAAGCCTCACAGTCGTTTACTTGCCTTTCTAATGATTCAGTCGTCAGTTAGAAATATAAAACATGTGTTATTGCTTCGTTTTGATTTTATATGAGAAAAGGCCACTAAAATTAGTTATATCCATTGATGAAGTGGATTTTTCTATGCGGGAAGACGTCTCTATGATGTTAAAGGGGGGGAACATCATATACGCATCGCCTTTTGTCGAAAGTTCTAGTCCCTCTGGAATGTTTTAATATACTTTTTTAGTAAGTTTTTTGACTTTTAGGTCCAAAAATCATCGAGCAACTGCCTCAATTTTGCGATTTCTGGCAATGACTACTAAAATTAAAGGAAACTAGACAAAATCATGCGTACTAGGAACTGAGATTTTTTGCGATTTCAATTTACATTATTTTATACAACCGTATGCTGAAAATGACGGCAAGAAGCAGGGCTACATTTTGAGTGTAAGGTTGTGAATGAGTATGTAAATTAAGATTGGGAAAAACGTCACTTCCAGGATCCTACCGAAAAGTACTGGTATAGTCCTATTGAGGATTTCACCGAATTGGATTTTTTATATTTCAGCCCTAACTTTAGATTAGCTTTTATCTGCATGATAGCTCAAATGAAAGCCCAGAAGCTTAGCTACATTTTGACACTAAACTTGTAAATGAAAGGAGAAAAAAAATAAGGTCTGCAGCCAGTGGTAGTCGAACCTGTGACCAAGCGATGCGTATATGAAGTCTCCCCCCCTTTAACAGGTTAAGAATGGTCTTTTCACATAAACTGCGAAAAATTGTCCCTTTTAGACCGGCGGGAACAATCTGTCGCCGGAACAATCGGTCGTCAGGAAAAATCGGCGCCGGGCACACTTGCCCGTGTCCTAATCGCCACACTTCAAGGTTGACACGAAAGCAAAGAAAAGACAGTAACAAACAAATTAATTTATTCAACCCCTCAATACAGCACCGACAACAATAGTTTAGGCAAATAGGAGCCTGAATGGATAACTTCTTTGTTTCAAGCGGAAAACTGACATAAGCAGGCTGAAGAACACCAGCACCAGTCCAATTCCAATCAGAGAATATTCGAAAAATAAAATTTTTTGTTCATACAATGCGAAGTAGAAAAGGTCATAACACAACTTACTTCTCATTTTTGCAGGATTCTTCTTTATATCAGCAGCATAATTGATTAGGATGATTCCAGAGCTGATGGCGGCATACAAGAAAAGGACGAAATATGTCTCGGCTCCCAGCTAAAGTCCAACTTTCCGACATTGAAAAGATAGAGAGGAAAAAATGTTTGTCCAACCTGATATTGAGAACCTGCGTAGACGAAACGCGGCTGATAAGTCCTTGGGTCACTCATTGCAAACGGAGGATTCCTGATGCGATTCTGAATTTTTATTCAGGCCTAACTAGATTACAGTAAAAGTACAGTAAGAATCAGCTTACCCACATCTGCCCAAAGGAAGGTGAATGAAATGCACTGAAAATGAATTTTGAACACAGTGAAGATGGGGAAAGAGACATAAGAAGCATACCAAACAAACGATTCCCCTGAATTAAAAAAAAAGTTTGACATGATATGTAATAGGCTAAAATAGAATAGAGGAAACACACCAATATGTACTACTTTGCAAAATTTCTAAAACAGAGAAATACCATGACATACATAGAAAAACAGAAAAATTCCAAACCTCGCTTGTAGCGCAAAGCATAACCAACTAATATTCCAAACATCAAGAGAAGAGCCAAAAGCATTGTTGCAACGAGTTGAAGATGGCTAAAAATGAAAAGAAATATAAAGCAAAATTACTGGATGGTAAATTAGTCAATCAAATTCTAGGCCTATGTGGTAGCTATGATTCAGCAGTTCTAGATGGGTCATACAACAAATCAGAAGTAGGACTTTTTCAATTAATGATTGCACTGCCATCTTTAGGTTGAATTTTATTGCGGAGTAACATTCAACATGAGACCATCTCTTGAAAGATGCTCTGTATACCAAAAGTCTGATATGTGAACAGAAGCATAAAAAAAGGCAGTCGTCGACATATATGAGCAAAAAATAAGTAAAAAATTTTCCAGGAATTACACAAAGTCTTCAACCAACATTAGTCATTTTGTGTTTAACACGGGAAGGCCGGTGCGCCCATTTGCGACAACGGGTGGAACAGAATGTGCTGAACACGATGGTGCGGGTCCTTTTCCCATCGATGTCTGACAAAGTTGGTGAAAACGGCTTCGGGAAGTAAGAAATTGTGCATGGTCAAAATCCAGCTGGATACCTACATGTTTTCAAGTGGTGCGTCATGATCGTCATACTACGCCCACATTCATATTACATCAAAATGACCGCAAGAATATCAGCTTTCAAATAACAGTGAGCATAGTAGATTTTTATTTGTGAAGTGAAGACAAATCACCACTTCTTTCTCGAGGTACGGATTTTCCGAATTCTCTTACTTTGATTTCTATGTGCCATAACTTTCTACACATGTAACTTTGATCAACGCGTTTTTCAGAATCTTGTAGCAAATTTATCAGGCTACATGTTGAGCTGAAATTTGTGAGAGTGTTTGTTTAGAAAGCCACTGAAAACCATACTCAAAATATTAAACTCGTACATTTTGTGATGTTGTATTTCTTTCAATATTTGTTTGAACTAGCGCAACTCTCGATACGGATTACCCTGGTGCGCCATTAGTGACAACGGGTAGAACAGAATGTGCTGAGCACAATGGTGCCGGTCGTTTTTGCTTCAAAGCCGAATTAAGTGACTGAAATAGGGTATAGAAATTTATCAGTTTTGCATGATCGAAATTTAGCTAGCACCCACAGGTTTCAAGTAATGCGATATTAACTTCCTGTTACCACCAAGCTCATAATATGTCAAAATGACCGCCAGGAAGTTTGCTTTCAAGCTGTTCAAAATACACTGTTTTTATTCGCAAATTTTGAAAAAAAACACCACTTGGTTGTCTGCGTGAAGATTTTTGAATTTTAAATTTTTACTTTATACGTACTTATGCTTATTCTACTTTTATTCTACTTTTCTATTCTAGAATTCTTTACTACCTTATAGAACAGTCAATTAGCTACAAAAGACCGAGACTTGCAGTCAATTTTTCTCTTGAGACATTGATAAATACACTTATCATTTAGTAGTAGCTCGAGTAAAAGAAATAAACAAAATCAACAAGCCCAACATTTTAACCGAGGTTTTACTCGTTACTACTCATTTGCGCAAACTCATTTGCGCAAACTCATTTGCGCAAAACTCATTTGCGCAAAACTTATTGGGCAAAACTCATTTGCGCAAATTTTTTGAAGTTACAGGTTCGAATCCCGGTGGTAGCAGAAATTATTTTTTCTTCACTGGAATAACTTTGAAGGTATCATACCCTATTCAGAATCGTGTCCTGAACACGATTTGAAATAAAAACCCCAATCCTGGAGTAGTCCTGTAAGGCCACGTATCCAATTAGTGGTTCTCCTTTCACTCCCACTGTGCCTTTCACTCTCAGTGTTGTACCCAATAGGAAAAATTTGCCTCTCAGTCTTATATTCACTTTCGGTGTATCCAATGATTTTTTTGGACTCTCACTTTCAGTAAAAATTTTGCTGGAATTTTAATTTTTTAGTCTTAACCGACCACAGCAAGTGGTCGTCGACTTGGAGCGAAAACCTGGAGCAAAAACTTTTTTACTTTTTCGGGCCTTAAAACTTGAGTTCTTTACAAGGCGAAATATTACTACCCAGGAGTTTTACCTGAGTTCTTCAACCTGGGTACGACCACCTGGGTACAACAAAACCAAGTGGTCGTCCACTTGGATTAAAAAAAATTTTACGTTTTTCATGTTCCAAACCTTTTTTTCTGAATTGATTTAGGCATGCAAAATTTGTTTGTCTACTCACAATAATCCACAAAGTTTAAGGTCGACCACCTTGGAGTGGGTAACTACCCACGGTATTGATATTCCAGTTGGTTAAAACAGCATTTTGGTCTTAACAAACCGTGTTCAGGACACGATTTTGGATAGGGTAAATTGATTTTTTAATACTTTCAGCTTAATCCAAAATATCGGATTCTAGAGGTGAGTGCCTATTCAAAAGAAGTACCAGGTGGATCTCCTATCCAACCTGAGGTTTACTGGTCTTATAAAAACTAGTTTATGGTTGTTATTCAAGAAAAAATAATTTCTGCTACCACCTGGATTCGAACCTGTAAGTTTAAAAATTTGCGCAAATGAGTTTTGCGCAAATGAGTTTTGCGCAAATGAGCTTTGCGCAAATGAGTAGTAATCATTTTACTAGCTTTGTAAAAAAATATTGCCACTCTCCTCGGTCTTTTGTAGCTAATTGACTGTTCTATAAGGTAGTGAAAAATTCTAGAATAGAAATTAAAAGTAGAATAAGCATAAGTACGTATAAAGTAAAAATTTAAAATTCAAAAAATCTTCACGCAGACAACCAAGTGGTGTTTTTTTTCAAAATTTGCGAATAAAAACAGTGTATTTTTGAACAGCTTGAAAGCAAACTTCCTGGCGGTCATTTTGACATATTATGAGCTTGGGGGTAATAGGAAGATGATATCGCATTACTTGAAAATCTGTGGGTGCTAGCTAAATATTGAAAAACCGGCGCCTGTATGAAAAGGGCGCCGGCGCCGCCGCCCCAAAATGGTGAAATTTTGCCTGGCGCCGGAGCCAGCGCCCGTGCAGGTATGCTGACCACCCTAAATGTCTATGTCAAAATCATGATAAAATCATTATATCATTGATGAGACAAAAGTTTTGATTTTACTCACCAAACACCAAACCTGATGTAGGTACCCGATGGTCAGATGAATATCCACCTGCATGACCTGAATTCTTTCAGACAAATTACTATTAAAAAAAATTTGCGCGACAAAATATTTTTTTAAAAGACTATGATTTTTGCGCGCAGCGGGTGTCCTCCGCCAATTTAATTTTTTTTCCTAATCATTGCACTTCTGTACGGATTTGTCAACTTGTTTTCTAACAAAACAAGGCCTAGAATTTAATTTTAGCCATAGTTTGTTAAAAAACCAAGTTGAAAAATCTGTACAGAAGTCCAATGATTCAAAAATTTGAATTGGCGGGAAAATCGCTGCGCGCAAAAACCATGGTCTTTAAAATACGATGTCGGGCGACATTGTCTTTTTTTTATTTTTTTGGCGAGCGATATTGTCCTTGGTTTTATTATTTATCGAGCGACACTGGCCATTTTTCAATGTATGTGTATACCTATCGCTTATTTATTACTCATCCATCTTTATTCATCTATATTTTTCTAGAGTTCTGTATTTTTGAGTCACCTTGTAGAAGCCCCGCGGCTTTTATTTTTCAACCTCTCTTTAAAAGTACTTCTATTAAGGCAAAAACACAATGAGGGCAGCATCCTCAATCAGACTCGGTATGTGGGTGTGCGCAGGGTATACTCCGGTAGGGTCGAACTTCCTTTATAAACTAAAAGGTAACATAAACATCTCAAAAACCAGAAGAGCCAGCATATTATTTGAATCTTAGTTCAAATAAATATTATTGCATCACGTTTTAAGGTGAAAAATGAAAACCAGCCTGAAGAAAAAACTATCCATTTTTCGGGGCGTAATCGTTTTGCCAATGAAACTTTTGCCAATGAGATCTTTTTGCCAATAGCATCTTTTGCCAATGAGATCACATAGCCAATGGTATGTTTTCGCCGATTGCTTGTTTTCTCAAGTACTCTTGTTCTCTTGTCAAGCAAATCACCACTCATTTTGTAGCCTATAACACTGGCTAAAAAATAAGTGGTAGTTTGACGGACAACGTGGACAAAATATTTGAGAAAGAAGTTATTCCTAAAAACGTACCATTGGCGAAGTAATCTTATTGGCAGAAAGATGCCATTGGCAAAAAGATCTCATTGGCAAAAGTCTCATTGGCAAAACGATTACGCCCCCATTTTTCAATGAGTCGCTGTGAGAATTGGCATAATTAAGGGCATTGTACTTATGTTCGGAGGTCCGATTTTGTGATATTCGTGCTCAACAGGTGCTAAAACCTCTAGGTAATCCGTTATTCCAGTCAGGAATTACCGCGTTAAAAAAATCGAAAGTGATGGTTTTAGGTACCCTCCAAATTTTTTTGGGAGGGTATATTCCAGTAGCTTTTCAGGGAGGTGTATATTCCAGTATCGTCAGAAATCTTTGAGACAAATAAATTTCTGAGATTAGACGGGATTTTTGAAGCTTTTGACGGGGGAATTTAATTTCAGCCTCGATGAAAAAACTCTGATTCTATTGATAAAAAATAAATTATTTATTCTTGTGAAATTTCACAACCACAGACAATCACAACCATGTAGTTATTTTTTTTACATTTATGCTGAAACAAATTTCCTCCTGAAGATTTAGAACTTTTTCTTGACCAACTTCTCCAGTCTGCGCATACTAGAGTCAACAGTGATTCCATCAGTGGCCAAAGAGACCACTGCTGAAAGGGTGGAAGGCATTGCAGAAGAGGGAGGGGCAGTACTGCTGCTCTGTTGGGACATGGGTAGGCCCTCCACTCGCACTCTGTATAGCTGAATAAGTTGGGTTTGCTCTGAGCGTTTCATCGACCTCATCTCCAGCACTTTCTGTAGTTCAGCACTGTCGGAGTCGGGCAGCATTCTGGAGTAGACAGTAATGAATTCTTCAGGGTTGGACACGTCTGTCATTACAACCTTAACAAATAAAGAATAGTAGATATTTTGTAAAATTGGTGAGTGACCTTCAAAATCATTTCCGCCTTAGTCATACCCTTGGTTACGGTGTTCTGAAGGAGTTACACTTTGAGCAAACTGTAAACGTAAAAATCAGCTTACAGTATACATTGTGGGCGGTTTGGTAACCACCGAAGACTCCACTGACGGCATACCCAGCAAGAAAGATTTCAGAGCATGAGTGTCCAGCAACAGTTGCACGCATCCATTCTAAAAAAAACTGGAATAAATTACTACAAGGGGACAGAATTTTTCTTTCGACAATATACCTTTGGCTTCTTGGGTTGTCCAATGGAATTTGCACCTAAAAATTAAATGGTTAATTTTTATTTTTCAGAGGGTGGAGGGGGATGGAAGCTACTTAGATCGAAAAATTCGGCCTCGATGGCGCAGTGGATAAGCGTTTGTGTTTTATGGCCCAAAATCGTGCAAAGGTTCGCTCCACGTACTATTTTACTTTTTTAGCGATAGATTCGGATTCAGCGACCAAAATCACCCCTACTCATTGATCAAACAAGCCAAAATAAATAGTGTGCCACCACGTGGGATCGAACTTGTGACCCGTTTTGGCCCATAAAACACAAAAGTCGAAAAATTCGGCCTCCACTGCGCCACCGAGGCAGAACTTTTCCGCCTCCTTAAACAAGAAGTTGCGATGAATGAAATTAATAGTGCAAATTAAACCTGTAATAGGAATTGGCTTGCATCTAAACAAAGCACCAAGGAACTTGTTGACCAACTGAGAGGCCAATTTTAAGCAGAAATGAGCGAAATACTTCCTTCTGTCAGCGAAATAGTCACGGATGAGTGGGACTGAGGCACGCAGATGCTTACGAATGGAAGTTACATAAGAGGATTCGTCGCCCACTGCTTCTATATTGGACCAGCTGAATACAAAGTAGTTTAATTCAAGGCCAAAACCCGAACGGCGAAACTTTTGGAAAAGGAATGCAAAACAATTTCACAGTAATAAAAAAAATTATTGCGAAAAAATGTTTGTTCTATTTTCAGACCTGTCCACGCGACTCTCTAATAGACGCTTACCGGT
The DNA here is from genome assembly GCA_004194705.1 of Ditylenchus dipsaci. Classification (NCBI taxonomy): domain Eukaryota; kingdom Metazoa; phylum Nematoda; class Chromadorea; order Rhabditida; family Anguinidae; genus Ditylenchus; species Ditylenchus dipsaci. The sequence continues at coordinate 51,848 of SADC01000221.1, forward strand.
ATTTCGGTGTCCGACTTGGAAGATTTTTCAAATTCAGGCCCGGCTCGAGTGGTCCGTGATATAACTTGAAATACAAAAATTATGAATTTTATTGATTGCCGTTTCTTGATGCTAGTTATCGCTCATCCTGTAAAATATCCATAAAACTATCCAGGGACACCGAGAGACCACGACCTAGAGATGGCCTCGGGACGGGAATCCCGTCCCGTCCCGAAGGGATTTTAGGGCTTGTCCCGTCCGGTGTCCCGTCCCGGAAAAAAATTCTAGTGTGTCCCGTCCCGGAATGATTTTCCGATTTTTCCTTCATTTTTCCTTTATTTTTCCCTTATTAATGGGTCGGGACGTCCCGTCCCGAAGGATTTTAGGCCTTGTCCCGTCCCGGTGTCCCGTCCCGAAATTTTTTAAAGTAAATTTTGTCCCGTCCCGTCCCGAAATAGGCCATTTGCCATCTCTACCACGACCCACACCACTGGGGGCAGGGGTGGGGTGTGATGGGTGGGTTATGTTGATTGGTGGGCGAGTATCCAAGCAAAAATCGAGTTTTCCACATTAAATACTAAAAAGTATTGTCGGCGAAAAAAATCGATTTGTAAAAACATAATTTTGAAAATCGCTCTATAAAAAGTCATGACCATTTCAAAAAGCAGAATTTCTTGAAAAACCCTGTATATTCATGGAAAGGAAATTTTTAAAATGAATCAGTTTGCGAGAACGCAGAATTCATTACGCAAAAAGTTATTTTTAATAAACATTTTCGATTCGGCTTAAGGCTTAAGTGAGAACCCTATCCGCCCTTCACGAAGGCCATTTTCAAATCCCAGGATAGGCTTGGACCGCAAAAGCGGCTCTTGGAAATGCATATTTAAACAAATTTACTTGATTTTTGTCATCATCTGGAGACTTGCATCACAAGCAGCATCAATATCTTGCACCAAAATGGTCAATGCATTATTGGAAATGCTGTAGAACAGCTCTACCTCTTGGTTCAAATCTATTTCCTGCAACCAAGAGGGTGTGATAGATACTAAAAAGCCCTAAAACCACTTACGGCCATTCGCTGTTTTAGTTTCTCTTGCAACTGCATAGTTGTCTCCGCACACCTACATACAATTATGTCAAGAGTTTCATTTGTTTGAGTCAATTAAAAATAGTCACCAATCGGCCGTCGCCAAAAGACAGCAAGTGAAAAATTGTTGATCAGCAGTCAACCTTATGGTTGTGTCCTCACGCATCAAATTTTGCAAAAGACTGGAACTGCCCATAATGCCCTGATAACCGCTACTACTACTGCTCGAGATCTGAGGCAGGAAAGCGGAAAGACAACCGTGTCCATAGTTGCGCAAACACTGCCGGAAGACTTCAACTAGTTCTCTAAAAACACATACAGTAGAGCTTGGATATAAGGCCCCCTAAAGTTCGTTCCCGGCGATGGTCTGACACTTTTCTACCTTTATTTTCGAAATATTTTGCCAGATTTATTTTTACAGTCTGATCCCAAATATCGCAATGATTCCGATTTTACTGATTGTTTTTCAAAAACTAAAATGTTTTGCCATTTAAAAAACAAAACCTGGATATAAGGTCACCTGTTTTCAAAAAGGGGATTTGGGATCCGACTTTAAAAATATATCTGGTAAAATCTTTCGGAAATAGAGGTAAAAAAGTGTCGGACTTTAGGCGGGAACGAACTTTAGGGGGGGGGTATACAACCAACTCGTTACAAATACTGGCTCGTGACACTTTCTGAATTTTTTAATTTCATCTTTTCGACTGTTTTTTGCATGTTCTTTTACTTTTTTTAACTTAGGCCTCAGGCTTACGCAAGGGTAGGCCAGCGCATGTCAGGACGGGCTCAAACGTGTGTGCTAGACTGAGCACCAAAACGCGCCAATTTGTAAAAAGTGTAACGAGTCAGTATTTGTAACTACCGTAATTCCTCTAATAAGCCGCCCCCCCCTCTGGTTCAAAATCGTGTTCTTGGCATTGTGTTTTTGACCCATTTTTGAAGACTCCTCTTTGGCAAGTTACCCCTCAATTTGTAGCCAGTGAGATGAGCTACAAAATAGATGGTGACTTGCCTAACAGTGGTTTTCAAAACATAGGTCAAAAACACAATGCCAGAAACCCGTTTTTTGAATTTAGGGGGGGCGGCTTATTAGAGGAATTACGGTAGTCGGTTGGCAGTCGGGGGGGGGGAGGTGGCCTTATATCCAGGTCCGATCGTATGTATTTTTAGAGAAACGAACAACAGTTGCAAAATTGTTTTATCTTTCGTGTCAAAGTTTATAAAAATGTGAAGCTAAGGGCCAGCCTTTAGGTGAAAAAAATATTTTTTGTTTCTTTTTCACATGAAAGCCAGCCCGTAGCTTTATTTTTTTTCAACGTCAGCCCGAAGATTAACATTTTTAGCCTGATATCTTAGCTATGAAATAGTAAAAAAAAATTTGGAAATAGTATGGAAAAATCAGAGTAATCTAGGGCTCGTTCTGGGCGTGAATCTATTACAGTAAATAAAGCATCGGCTCTATTCACCTTTAGGGGGTCAAGTTTTTTGCATTGGTCCTCCCTGTTTTTTTTCTTGAAAAATGTCTTGGTCTCGCTTGTTATTTCGAAGTTGATCATGTTAACCACAATCAGCATGATTACCATAATCCCAAAATTAACATAACTATAATGGACACGAGGCCAATGCATTTTTCAAAAAACAAAAAGCAACAGGGGACCAAGGCAAAAAATCTGCGAATCTGAGATGCTATTATCTGAGCATATTTGACAAATAAAATGAAACTTGCTTAAGAATGTTGTCAGGATTGGCACACAATTTACTAGACTCCGTAATAATTTTTTTGAGCAACCTGAAAAATAAGTCTGTAAATAGGGCACGATTAAAGTCGGCTAAAGTATGGTATACCACATGTTCCCAAAACTGGGTTTGACCACATATTCGAACGTTTCAGGTCGTAATTACAGTCAACTCCCGATTTAGTGTACACCATGGGGACAGGCTCCAGATGTACAGTCGACTCTCGATTTAGTGTACACCTCGGTTTAGTGTACACCTGGATTAAATCATTTTGTCCGGCGGCTAATTAGAATGACTAGAATGAACCCTCCATTTAGTGTACACTCGATTTAGTGTACACCTGGAGCCGGTCCTCAGGGTGTACACTAAATCGGGAGTTGACTGTACACTAAATCGAGTGTACACTAAATCGAGAGTCGACTGTAGTACGAAAAACATGTTTTCCGGTGGCGGAAAGACATCTGGAGCAAAAAAAATTTTTTTTGAAAAGTGTTCAAAATCTACATTTTTTGACCAAAAATTCATTTTTTTCATTTTTTTTGTTGAAATCGTCGTCTCCGTTTTTTTATCTGCTCTTTTTTTGATTAACTGGTTTTTTTAGTTTTAAATGTCGTTCAACTTGATCCGCACAATGCCAGTGCCTGCCGAAGGCAGGCAGATGTGTATAAAGGGTCAGCCCTTGGCCCCTAAACGCTAATGCAAGCACTGAATTGTTCGGGAACCCTTAAAAGGAACCCTTAAAGCCGGGGGGGGGGTCGATTTCGGTCGACCCCGGTTTCTCGGTTTTGGTCAATTTCGGTCAAATTTTTTTTTGCACATGTCTTTCCGCTACCGGAAAACATGTTTTTCGTACTAATTACGACCTGAAACGTTCGAATTAGGGGTCAAAACTTACTTTTGGGAACATGTGGTATACCATAATCCTGCCTTAGAGTTGGACACAGAAGGTGTACTAACTTAAAAACCTACAAAAAGAGATCTGCACTAGAAGAGAGAGGGACTGCCGTCATATTAACTTCTTTAGAAGGTCTCTCCTCCCCACTGCGAATCCTTGTAGCACAGTCGTCCACAAACTGGTTGAGGTTTTTGTTTTGAGAGGCCAGAAATACATCCATATGTTTATCGAAAACAGTCCAGAGTATCTTTTCGAAATTAAAGTTGGTCTTAGCAGGAAAACGCTTGCAGAGCAGTGTTTCAAACATGATGGTGTGGTTGATGGCATGAGCTAGCAATTTCCAGTCAATTTCAGCTTTTCTGCGAATCATCAATTTGTCTAGAGACTGCCTGAAAATTAGAGGTTTGATTGCGACGATCATCAACTCGTGATACAGTCGAGCCCCGATATAGTGACCCACCCCCCCCCCCCCCCTCACTCTTATCATGTTCGTAGTGCGAACTTCGTACCCACCCAGAGTCCGACACTTTTTCAACCCCATCTTGAAGTTTTTTGCTAGTTATGTTTTAAAACAGATCTGGTAGAAGACTTTGAAAATCGAGATAAAAAGTGTCGCACCCCAGGCGGGAACGAACTTGAGGTGGTGGTCACTACATCGAGGTCCGACTGTATTTCATAACCAATTTTTTAATAAAAAAGTTTCGGATAGCAATTCTTACTACCAAAATATATTCTTCAATTCGAGTTGGTTGAGATTAGCTCAAAATATTTTCAATGAGATGTAGCCACTTTGAGTAGGCAAAATCTGCTCCAGTCACCTACTTCAAAGAATGTTTCAGCTCTCTAAATTCTCGACTTTGATACGTTTTTTGAAACTCGCTAGGGTTAGATTATTCCTCGCCACGATTTTTTGAAGTGTCAATATTCTCAGGATTTATCATGATACAATTTTTCTACCTTAAAAAATATTACCTTGTTAGAACGCAAAATTCCTTGGCCAAATTTCGGCCCATTTCCCAAGAGGGTGGAAAGATTTTGGAAGTGCCAGTTCGCTCAAATTCTGCTAGTTTGTTGACAAACCACCGATATCTAAATGAGATGGAATTCAAAAAAAATACTGAATATAATATTGTTAGGGCCTGGCCACAACGGGATGTCGAAGTAAAAGGGATGTCTAGATCTCGCGTTTTTATGAAAAATGACAAATCTAACATAGATGACCTATATCTACTTTTTGATTTTAGGTATAGGTCATCTATATTAGATTTGGCATTTTCCCATGAAAAACGCGAGATCTATACATCACCATTACTTCGACATTGACATCCCATTGCGGCCAGGCCCTTAGAGAAAGTTTCCAAATCTGAAAAATACCTTTCCTCTATTTTGTCAATCCAAGCGACATCCTCAGATTCTGAGTAGAGAACTAAATAAACGGCCAGCTGTTGAGTTATATACCACTTGCAGAATTCATCTTGAACCGCTCCACCCAAAACAGCGGCAACTCTGCACATATCTGCAGTGTTTTGATTTAATTGGTTCGTCTAAACAAATGGGTTAGTAAAAATGTAGGTTTAAAGCTTGGCATGCTAAACTTAAAATTTTAAATTTGTAGAAAACCGATAGTACTAAAGGCTAGAGTAGCTCAGATTTTGCGTTTAATCAAATCGCCTTTAATAATAAATCGCGTGTAATCAACTTCTAAGGCAGGGCTCCAAAGGTCTTTTATTTAAATCTTTTTTGTCACGCGACAAAACATAACCGACAAAAAAGGGCAAAGTCTTTTTTGTCGCGCGACAAATATTTTCAAAAACCTTTTTTGTCCGGTTGCCGTTTTTTAATAGTTTTTAGCTTTAAATAATTAATTAAATTTTCAATTCTTAGTGTTTTGGCTCGACCTGATTTTGACTTTTCCGGCTTAAGTTTAAAAAAACACACCTTAAACATTTGCCTAAGATCTCCTGATAGTTGGATACTCAGATTTTCTTTTAGTTTCTGCACCTTTTCCGTCAAATTTTTGACCTGCTCCACATGCACATAATCATCAAACAATTGAAGCACATTGAGTACGGCTGGAAGTTCAGCGGCAACATCCGAATATTGCCGGTTGTGAATCCAAACATCTTAACAACTAAAAATAATTAAGCGGCAGAGAAAAATAGGCTAGCCTTTTTGTTGCAGTTAAAAAATTTTTTGCCGCAAATTTTCTTCCCGTGAACCGACTTTTCAAAAATTGGGGGATCGGCAAAAAAGTGTTGACCGGCAACAAAAAGTTTTTATATGGCGAAAGAAGTTTTTTGACCGAAAAAAAAATACTTACTCAGTGAATTTACTCCAGTGAGCAGTAGGTGCAGATGGTGGAGTGTGGTGATCGAAGCGGTCAGGTTGCGTTTGGCCACATCTAGCTGTTTAATGTCTTTGGTCATTTCGTGCCTGAAATAATGAGAAAGTCAAAATCCCGTATACAGTCAAGTCTCGATTTTACGGCACCCCTAAAGTTCGTTCCCGCCTAGAGTCACACATTTTTTACGTCGATTTTTGAAGTTTTTGCCAAATGTGATTCTCCAGTCAGGTCCGAACATCGCAAGGATTCCGATTTGGTCGGTCATTTCCGAAAAGACTAGATTTTTTGCCATTAAGACCCGCGGGTCTCGATTTTACGGCACTTGTTTTTGAAAAAGGGGTGCCGTAGAATTAAGACTTGACTGTACTCTCTAATTTTATAATCCTTGAATCTGAAATCATTTTTTTGGCATCCTGTCTTTGACCCAGTTTTCGAATACTTCTCTTAGTAAAACGACTTGTTAATTTCTAGCAATAGATTGGTAAATTGGCTGAGGCCAGTCTTCGAAAATAGCGTCAAAAACATAACTCCACAAAAACGATTTTTAATCGATAGGGGGGGGGGACTTTTATAGGACACTTTACGGGTTTGCGGGCAAAACTCACACAGAAGATTCAGATTGATGAGTCTTGCCTCTAATAAGTTTGATCTTTTTCTCCAGCTCTGCGATAGACGCGTGTGCCTGCAGTTAATGACCTATTAATTATTCAAGGACAAAATTTTTTGACCAACTTCGACCAGTGCATTGTTTCCATCCACACCTGCTTGTCCGTGTACTTCCACTAATTCAGCCAACTCCGAGTCCAACTCGCCTATTTCTTTTTCAATATTGCACATCACGGAATCCAATTGCGACAAAGACTGCTCTGTGGGAAACAGCTTGTTGATGTGTGCTGTCAAATCCAAGTCGGGTCGGCAGAGTTCAGAAGACCGACCAAATTCATTTATCAAGCTGTTTACCTGGAAAAAGTTTTTTTCACAAATTTTGACAAAAATATATATATGAAAACCTTTTCTGAATATTTTGGCACTTGATCTGTATCATCACCAGTGTCATCACTCATTTTAAGGTTAGAAATTGACAGATCTTTGGATCTCAAGTCAAATTTGATGGAGTAACCGATAAATTAAATTTGGCTATAGATAAATTGGCTACAGCCTATGGCTGAAAACATCCGTAAAAATATGTAGATCTGCAGTCAAATTTATTTTTTACCCCGTTAAATTCAAATTTAAATGTCCTGTCGAAATGTGTAAATCTTCCTTAAATATGTATGTCTCCCGTCGAAATAAACTTTTTGCTCAAAATGTCTAATCGACGGTAAGTTTTGTGGAGGGTCATTTTTTAATAGAGACGTTGGACTGTATTGGGTTATGGGTATATATCCCCACGCAGGTTTCCCCCAGCCTATATTTATCTACATATTTTTCAAACTTTTTTGCAGTTCGGGAAACAAATTTTAGCCCGTCCTCACAGGCTGGCCTACCCTGAGTCTGAACCTGAGAGTAAAAAAAGAAACCTGGGGGGGGGGGGGGGGAATATCTGCGGGGGATATCTATCGAGTACCCTGTATTGAGTGAAAATAAAAAGTTGTAAACCCAGGAAGAAATTGTACAATTTCAGAAAAAGTACAATTTGACGCAGTAAAAATAAATTTGACGAGAGACGTACATATTTCTAAAGGTGTTTTGACTTCGAGACCAAAAATGAGCATTTTGATGGCGCATATCACCTAAAGCCCAGAAAAATCCATTTTTTCATTTGCAATATTTTATTGTGCCCATATCCTTGTTTAAATAAGCGCATTTTGTCATGCACAAAAGTTGACGATTGTGGCACTTCAACTGGCTGTAGGAAGTTTCGTAAGGAGACGATTTCGTAAGAGCGAATTTTCGTATTAAGCTCTTTCGTAACGCGGTTTTCAGTAACATTAGTGATATGTTAAATTGCTTTTTTGCTTTTTGATCCTTCTTTGATGTTTCTTGAAGCTTCTGGGATGTTTTGACCAAAAATAGTCAAGAAAAAAATGAAACAGCCAGAGGGTGGAATCGAACCACTGGTGAAAAAATTCATCCCATCAACTTACCTACTGCACCATATATGCCACTAATGGGAAATTAGCTATGTGCGGAATATAATATGTGAATTCTAGCTCGGAGTTTTTCACCATGCTTTTGCGTATTTCTGCTGATCTCCTAATGGATGAAAAATCCGGGGGTCAGCTAATTGTCAAAATTTTCAGTCATATGACCTATGCTTAGCAACTTTTGTGCTCATACAGTTAATAGTAGAGTTGTAGAAATTCCCGGAAATATAGAAAACCCGGGAATATTCCCAATATAGGGGAAATTACCGGGAAACCCGGGAATATTCCCAATGTCCCCGGAATATTCCCGGGAATATTCCCATTGTACAACCCTAGTTAATAGTCATATACCGTATAACCTCTAATAGACGGGCATGCCCTTCTATTTTTCAACCCTAAAAAATCGAAAAAAAAAATATTTTGATTTTGAGATTTTTGGGTACTCAAAAAAATCTAAAAAGCGGAATCAACTAAGATCGAGGTGATCAAGAAAACGCGAAAAACAGATTTGCAAAAAAATTTTTTTGCGCTGAAATATAGGTCCTTGAGGGTGCCCGTCTATTAGAGGGTGCCCGTCTATTAGAGGGTGCCCGTCTAATAGAGGTTATACGGTAATTAACTGTTCGAAGTGTCAAACAGTGACAGAAAGGCCAAAACAAATGAATCAGATGAAATCCTGAATTAGAAAAATTGATTAAAAGTGAAAAAAATTTCGATTATTTCCTCTTACGAAAGAAATTCGTTACGAAAATTCGCTGTTACGAAAAAGTTTCTTACGAAAATTCGCTGTTACAAAAAAGTTTCTTACGAATTTTCGCTGTTACGAAAATGTTTCTTACGAAAGTTCGCTCTTACAAAACTTCGCTCTTACGAAATTGTCTTGTTACGAAAGTTCCTACAGCCCTTCAACTCTCTGAAATCTGGTTGATCTTGTGGATTGGTTTTGATTCAACTATTTGCAGCATGGATGTCGTTCAATTTGCCACTCCTGCACACTTCCGTTCAGGCGGAAGTTTGGAGAAAGTCGGTTTTCATAACCAATATCTCTATGTTGGCTACCGCCTGAACAACGTTTTGGAAGTGTGGAGGTTGCATTGCTTGACTCCAGCCTCCTGGTGCAAACTATACGTGCTGAAGTGCACTGAACTGTTTTACGTATACTTAACCTACTCCCCCGTCGATTCTTGTCTTTGGATTCTTTATTTAGCCGTTTTGGTGAGTATTATTAGTATTTTTTCCAAACATTAAATCTCTTCAAATTAGGAGTCAGAAACAGATGGACACTTGTATCTGCTCAAAATCGACCCTTCAAGTGGAGAAGTTGTGTCAAAGTACACTTTAGATCACGTGCATATGTTTGAGGATGTTAACTATGAGCGGATATCTCTGGGTTGTGGATGCAGCAGAGTGAGAGACAACCAGTTGTACTTGTTTGATAGGTCCATGGTTATGGGCAGCATACCTTTCTATTGCATTCAACTGGATGAGTCAACAGTTAAGTACTACAGTCAAACCTCTATAATCTGCCAATCCCCCCCTGATCCCTAACTCGGCGTCTTCTCTTTGTCATACAAGGAAACCTCACAAGATTGTTTTTCACTTGATCAAAGAAGCTTGATCTCATTGAATAACCAGTACTTTATATACGCATCGCCTCAGGTCACAGGTTCGACTACCACTGGCTGCACACCTTATTTTTTTCTCCTTTTATTTACAAGCTTATTGTAAAAATTATCCTTACACTTTTGGCTATCCAATAAGACTATCATATCACATTCGGTATTATTTTGGAAGTGACGTTTTTTGTAATTTAAAATAACCTACTCATTTGCCCGGCTTCTTGGCGTCATTTTCAGTATAAGGTTGTATTAAATCATGTAAATTAAGTCAGTTCGTGAATAATAGCGAAATCTAACCCCTCAATAGTGCTCATTTCTCCCCAGGTCAAACCTTCGCTAGTTACCTTGCTTTTATGAAGTGATTTTGGTGTGTGAATATTTCTATCTTGTTCCCCATGAAATTCTGACTTCAGAAAGTCACTAAACGCTGGACAAATAAATAAAATTGCTGGAGGCTCAGGCTATATTAGTCTAAGTACGCATCATTTTGGCTGGTTTCCTTTAATTTTGGTGGTCATTTGCTCAAAATCGCTAAATTCAGGCAGTTTATGACATCAAATCAGTGCTGGAAATGATCGCAATCGATTGCTCGATAATTTTTGGCCCTAAAAGCTTACTAAAAACTTTTTAGTAAAAAGTAAATTAAAACACCCCAGAGGGACTTGAACTTTCGACAATAGGCGATGCGTATATAAAGTCCCCCCTTAATTTTGCTCCGGCTCGAGCCTCAAGCTTTTGTCCCGGTTCCAAAGCAAAAAGAGCTGTATACATACACCACCGCTGTGTACAAAATGAGTATTGATTTGACGAATATTTTTAGAAAACCTTTAAAATTGAGAACAAACCCATTCAAAGCGATGAAACTTTGCCTAAATGCACTAGATTTCCCATTGTATTGGACGGAAATCGACGGTTTATTTTGAAGCTGACCAACGAAAATGATATCTGGTTGTATGATGGAGGCCTAGATTCTTGGAAAATGTTGATGCCAGATGTTTCCACGGATTTGGATGTGAGATACAATGATTGAAATATAGGTGAGATCTATCAAAAGTGCTCATTTAGTTGTCCTGTATTACTGCCAGAGGTATTGCTGAGACATATGGACGAGATTGGCATCGCTTTAAGGCAGTGGAATCTCCGCTTTCGGTAACTTAATTTATACCTTATGACATTTAAAACAAATGATTCAAGCTCAAAATTTAATTTTTTTTTTGCATTTTCTAGAGATTAGGATTTTCTATAAAATCCCGCTTTAAGGGCATGCCCACGCTAATAATTAGTGAGGCCGGGAATCCAAAAACTTTTCCTAATCATTGAACTTGTGTATGGATTTTTCAACTTTGTTTCTAACAAAACAAGGCCTAGAAGTTAATTGTAGGTATGGTTTTGTTAGAAATCAAGTTGAAAAAGCCCTACAGAAGTTTATTGATTAGGAACGAATTTGAATTCCCGGGCATGACCACTTATTAGCGTGGGCATGCCCATTTAATAAATTTTTACTACCGTATTTTCTCTAATAAGCGCCCCCCCCTCCCTCCCTCGTTCAAAATCGTGTTTTTGGCATTGTGTTTTCGACTCATTTTTTGAAGACTCTTCTCATACAAGTTACCACTCAATTTGTAGCCAGTGAGATGAGCTACAAGATAAGTGGTAGCTTGCTGACAGAACTTTTCAAAAAACGGGTCAAAATCACAATGCCAAAAATACGATTTTGAAAAGGGGGCGCTTATTAGAGGAAATACGGTAATTTTTATTTAATTTTCATCACGCATATATTAACCTTGTTTTGAACTCATAATAATTTTAATTTAAGGTTTTTGCGGACGATAGTTGTTGTTTGTTCAAAATATATGAGAAAGGCCAGCACAAGTTTTATCATTTCATGTATTCACCTGCAGAAAACACCTACAGGTTGGGCTTGTTTATAAATAAACTTAAACTGCCGGTACTAATGTCCTCTTAGGGGGGGGGGTGGTTTTTCCCTAGGTAAGGTCTAAGATCTAGGCTCAGGTATGTTAGAACGGACACAAATTTTTTTTCTTTCATCGTAGTTAAGAAAAGACGTTTGAGTACGTCCTAAAATACGCTGGCCTACCCTTGTCTAGGGTACGTGGATAGTCAAAATATGGTGGTTCAGTGGTAATCTGCTATGTTTTTTCGACTGGAGCTTGGCGAAAATACTCTACATGCATTTTAGGATCAAAAATCTGTCTCGAAATCCCGTCTAAGGAAAATGAGTGCGCGCATCTATAACCCTCAAGCCCCTGCGCCCACGAAGTCATAGAACACCACTAAACCACCATATTTTGACTGTCTACGTACACTTTTAGGTTAAGTTACCTTGGTCCCCCAAGGCAAAAACTCAAATTTTTAGCAACTTTTTTTTTCAAAATGCTCGGCCGCCCCTAAAAACACCTTTCGTGCACCTTTCAGAAGCTAAAGCGTTGAAAAAACGTGATTTGAGCTAGGCGGTAAAGTGTAATTTAGCCAGGGGGGGGGTTGCCTATGTAAGGTCATAGGCTCACGCTTAGACAAGGGTAGGCCAGCGTATGTTAGGACAGACGCGGCTTTTTCAGAATTTTTTTTAGAGCTGTATGTGTCACCCCTCACATTAGGCGACACCAAATTATAAGACTACAATAAATAAAAATTAAATTAAGCCTACGCAAATGTTTGAGTGCAAAGCTAGGAAAACGTTTGGAAATCATGTAAGTAAAGTTGCGTAGGCAACTTATTATTCATCCAAATTCTTTCCTAGTAAATTTATTTGCAGGTTTTATTTGCACTGCACAGACACCTTAGTCGCGTTTGTCAACAAATATCAAGTCGGTTTCTTCAACATTCAGCCTCCTTCACTTAGGGCAGTGTGTTATTGGAAATTACAAAAAAGTTTTGCAACCAAAGATGGCAGTGGTGTGTGGAAAAATGGATTAACACAACAACAACTCCACCAAATGTTCAACATTAATCAAGACAAACGGCTTACCTGAAAATTATTTCTTCGTTCATAATAGTAATTTCTGATTTATTTTTGAGTGCCTTGCGCATGTCTTGCTCAATCATTTTTTTGCATCTCAACCAAAATCAATCTCAACTCTGTATAGTCACAGGATATAATAATGGAAGTAAGCTTTATTGTCTGAAGTGCACATAAAATACATAGTATTGCTGCAATAAAATTTATATTTTTGAGCTCTTTTGTCTAGTCTCTCACAATCCTTTTGCTCTTGGTGGAGAGAATTGGGGAAGCTGGTAATATAACTCTGAAAAATGCAAAAAAAAACAGTTGATGCTTACAAAAATTATAGGGTGGTAAAAGAATTTCTGGCGCTTTTTGAAGTAACTCTTTGTCCTGGCACGATTTGAGATAAAGCGATTGTCTATATATGAGATAAAGCGATTGTCTATATCTCTATACGCATTTTATGATTAAGAGTCCTGCTCGGAATTATGGTAAGGGACGTTTCACCAAAAATACGCATATGCGTATTTTTGGTGAAACGTTCACGCACCGGAATTATGTCTAAGGTATGTGAGTGCGCGCATCTCTAACTCTCAAGCCCCTGCGCCCCTTCGGGGCGCAGGGGCTTGGAGTTGAGATGCGCACACACACATTTTTTTGACACACCGGAATCCTTCCGTAGCCCAAAGAATCAGCACTAGTCAATCGACTAAAAATACCTCAATCCAGCCACACTGTCTGCAATTTTTGTGCTGAAAATATATTTTGTGTAGTGCTTAGTGGGAAAATTGAAAATGATTTACGGGGAGAAATGGATCAGTTTGCCAGGAATGACTTGAATGGCCTGATCTCTAGTGGCCCCTCCATTGCCGGTTTGAATCTGTTTGTCGCACAATACCACATCGGTCTGCACTCCAATCTCTGCTGTTTGCACTTGTTGTCTGACTTGCCGATGGGACCACTGATTGGGTGCTTGGACTTGAAAGGCACATACTTTGGAGGCACTGGTTTAGTGGGATTGGTTTTGGAGGTGCTTAAAGGCACGGGGTGTCAAACACGTCGAAAGGCAAAATCCACACTTTTCTTGTCGATAAAAAAATTCGAAAACGATTACATTTTTGCTTTTTTCGCGATATTTTCTCAGCGAGCATTCACTTGCGGATTTTTTTTGCGGATTCCACACATGCGGATCCTAGACTTGCGGATTCCATATTTGCGGATTCACTCATGCAGATTTTATTTTGAGTATTCCATAGTTGCGGAGATTTTTTTGCAGATTTTACGCTGCGGATCCCACACTTGCGGACCCCATATTTTCCGAATTTTTTTGCGGATCCCACATTTGCAAGTTTTAACTTGCGGGTTCAGCAACTGCGGGTATTTATTTACGGATTTTACTTTTGCATTTACATTTTCATAGAATTGGACAACTCAAGTCTATATTAACAACAAGAACATTAGAAACATTGGCTTTTTCATTAGGTCTCAGGAAAAATAGGTTAAGTTTTAATGTTTCAAGTTTAATTTCATTTTAAGAGCCATTGAAGTCATGGAAAAGGAAGAGCTAGTGGTTGGAACTAGAGCTCCCGTCGATACGATATATCGTATCGTTATATCCTATCGATCGTTCTAAAATATGGCCAAAAATATCGTATCGTTATATCGATCGCTGGGAACGAAAAATATCGTTTATCGTATCGTTCACATGAAAAATATCGTACACCCGTTTTTGAAATACGTAAGACTTTTTTTTTGAAAAATGGCGCCTGTGGCGGGTCAACTTCTGTGTCTTTTTTGCTTTCTTGCCGTTTTTTTTACAATTTTTTCTGTTTCAAAATGAGCCTCGTTTGGAAAATTTTACTTGAAGAGTAAGATGCAAGCTGATTTCTCTTGTCTTCAACTGATACGCTTGTCAATTTTAGGTTTGCTGTTCGACAAGTTTGATGTAAAGGAGCAGAAGTAAGTTACAAGTCTCGATGAATGATTATTTATTCTTTGGATTTTAGGATTCATGGATCAGATATGTTCCTAGATCCATGATTCAAAGACAGGATGGTGACTAATCAGCTGAAGTTCAGTTTCGATGTAGCGTCGTGGATCCAAGAACAATGTGAGAAGGAAACTGAATTGCCAGCTAGCGATTAAGATTTGTTTAAATTGATTATTCTCGGACTTACTGTTTGTTTGGAAGTGCGTTCTCCACTTTAAAAACGGACAAATTCCTTCTTCAGCAAGCATGCCAATCTGTTCAGGCACAGAAAAGGATCCTAAGCACAGCAGTCTATCGAAGCTATGATCGAAATGAAATCTTACAACAAGCGGAAGTGCATCGATTCGAAAAAGAGAATCCGTTGCATTACTGGAAGATTCGTCTTCATGTTTGACTTCTAATTTTACTGCCTTTTCTTTAGAAAAACGTTAAGACGTATCCAATCTTGGCCAGGATCTCACGTCGCTTTCTTTCCGCTCCTGCAACAAGCCAACCGAGTGAGCAGCTCTTTTCCGTGGCGAGGATGTCTTCGACTATAGAAGGTCGAGATTAGAGGCAGGAAACGTTGAAAAGCAGGTTTTCATGAACAAAAACGGGCCGTTGTTAAATTTTGATTCTGATGTTTATTGAGTTGAATAAATGCTTTAAAAAAATATCGTAAAATAAAGCGATTTATCGTTGGCGAAAAAATATTGTATCGTTATATCGATCGGTCTAAAGTTTTCTCGAAAAATATCGTATCGTTATATTGGTAAAACGCCAAAACAATGCTCTAGCTGGAATAAAGCTTAGAGAATATGGACTAGATCCATCTATTGGCTTATTTGGTCCGCCCCGTTCTGCCCAGTCATACGCAACTGACCGGGCTATTCGGGGATTAATTGCAGCATACGATGCACTTCAAACATCTACATATGTAGAAACCTTACAGCACTTAAAAGCTCTACGATTCCGCATCATGAAAAGTCGTTTCGAGAATTGGGACGACTAGGTATTACATGTTCTAATATTAATATCATTCTAAACTATTTGTTTCAGTAGACATGATAAATATGAAATCTGCACTCAAACAAACAATAAAACTCGTACTTCTTATGCTATTATAGAATCCGAAAGTAAAAATCAATAAAAGAGTAATCCGCTATTGTCTAATCTGCGAGCTGAATTCCGGAAAAGTGCAATCCGCAAGTACGGAATTTGCAAGTGATAGTCCGGAAATTTGGACTCCGCAACTGTGGAATCCGTAAGTTTAAGTCCGTAAATAAAATTCTGCAAACCTGAAATCCGCAAAATAAAGACCGGAAATATGGGATCTGCAAGTGTGGAATCCGCACGTTATAATCCGCAAATTGGAATCCGTAAATGTGGAATCCGCAAGTGAATGCGGCCACACTGTATTATATGTCCTAACTGAAAATCGCGATTTAACCACTTAAAAGATGTTTTACGTCCTAAAACATACAGTAAACATGTTTTTAGGTGGGGGGCGACACTTTTTTAAGAAAAAAGTATTTGACCAAAAATGACAAAAAATCGAAAAAAAGCTAAAATTTTAAGCCTAAGCCTAAAGCCTAAGCCTAAATTTGAAACAGGCGGACGAGATTAAGCGACATTGTCTACAAGTAAAAAACATAATTGATTATCTATTGTCTTCACAGAGAATGAAAACAATAACAGAACTGATTGAATCAATTGCTTTTCTGCTCGTGAGCTGATGATTTTAAAAAGGCCACCAAACACTAACAAAAAGTTTCCATTCGAAAATTGGCAAATTTTTAGCCTTTTTAATCAAAATGACCATAATTGTGTCAAAAAATTTTTCTTAAAAAAGTGTCGATTGGCCGGGACTTGCTCTATCGATTGAATTTTTTTTTACCGAATTGCGTTAGAAATTCAAGAGGTTTAAACAAAAAAGAATTTTAAATTAATGTCTGTCGGAGCCAAACCCCTAACTTCAAATGGCTTGGTCTCAAGATTTTGTGATCAAAAAATTATCTGGCTGGCATCGTGTAGAATTTTTGTCAGCTTTCTTTTGATGTCTCCGGTTTTTCATTGAAAAATTTTCAATTCGCCGTCAGTTTTTAAATAAATTCAGTATTTTTTCGAAATTGACATGTTTTAATAAGCTAATAGACCTCATATCTGTACTTATATAGCGTAATTTGCGAAAATAAATGGCCAAATCAGAATCCTTGCAACTTTTTGGACCAGATTGATGAAAAGTTGACGAAGACTAGAGAAAAGTTTTTAATCTGGAATAAAAAAAGTGGCGCTACTCGGTTATAAACAGCCCCCCAAAATCAAGATTTTAAGGATCGTAAAAACTCATTTTTAAGTAATAATTTCGCCATAAAAGGACCAGAAAAGCAATTTAAATAAGGTTCAAGGGCTGTATTGGGAGGGAAGGGACAAAACAGGGGCCACTTCTATAGTGCCTATAAGTACCAAAGTGTATTACCAAAGAGTATAATTTTCTAAGCGTTGAAGGCACTTACAAACCCAGCTCCTTGTGGTGGACGTAAAAGTATGAGTACTCGACCTGATCAGACCGATCAGCCGGGTGATCCTAAGGGTTGTCGTTTAATTTTTGGATGGCTGAGCCTCTGGCTCGAAGCCTGAGGCCGGAAAAGGCGGAGACCCTTTTCGTCCGAATAATCAAAGATGTTGAACATAGTTTTGAATACTGGGGCCTACCGCATAAATAACTCTGGTATGCATGCTTTTCATGCATCCAGAGTCACTTTCGAGTGATTTGTGTCTAAGGTATGTGGGTGTGCGCATCTCAACTCCAAGCCCCAAGGCAGTGGGCTTGAGAGAGGGCTTGCAGAGGGCTTGAGAGTTAGAGATGCGCGCACGCACTTACCTTAGACATGATTCCGAGAAGCACTCTTGATCATAAAATGCATATAGAGTCTATTTTTGCCACGGCCTGAGTTGAAAAACATGGTAAAGCAGCTAAAAAAAGTGGCACTTGTATTATTCCCTTTTCCTCCAATACAGCCTTATTCCCTTTAAAATTAATTTTCTGGACCTTTATAGCGAAATTATTACTCAAAAATGAGTTATGACCACTCCCGAAAATCTTGATTTGGAGGGGGGGGGGTGTTTTATAACCGAGTAGGTTCGATTGTGTACATGACATCGTGAATTTTCCTTAAACTTTTGCAGTTTTCTCGTTGACCTGCCATATGTGAAATTTCAAAAGTTTCGTGTAGTAATCTTATCATGCAATTTCAGAAATTAATTAATTCCTACTTATTTCTGCTATCACACACTAGTGACTTTTTCGTTTTCTACTACCAATGTTTCTGCAAGTTGTTCTTTACCGAATGAAGTAGTTGAGCGGATAGTTGAAACTTTGATATTATTCAATGCATGAATATGCGCCTGATTTCCGAGCCATTAATTTCTACGTGTGCCGACGTATGCAAAGATTGAAAGCTAACATAGTAAGATTCATTGTACGGTCTTTTCGAATATTGAAATTTCCTCCTTCTGTGTCAATAGTTACTTGTTTTGTGAAGAGTCCCTTTAAATAATTTTTACATCCACATTTTAGGCAAGGGAAGAGGGACTTAAGCTTTTGCATGAAACTGTCAACAAAGCATTCTTTTCTACCTCTCTGACCAATGCTCATTTCGGCGCTGCAATTCATCTCGTACATTTCTGCTTTTTACGCTGCAAACTTCAATAAAAACTTTTCAGATCTCCACGGCGAACCACATATTGGGTCAAGGGGCTTCAAACAACGCTGTTCATGCATATCCCGCAAATCAATCTCCTTGCTCCAGATGGGAATATTTTAGTAGATCAGATTGCCTCGAATAATTTTGGTGTAAGCAAATTTTAAGATCGATTGTCCGTCTACGGCTTATTCATTAAAAATAGAGTTTTAATTTAGTTCCCAGCGACTCGTGGTGAGCTGCTCATCCATTCGCAAGATTTTCGGGGAACGTGAACACATCGGGTATCGACTATTACGTGATTAACTATCTGGTAGATTTTGAGAGGATGTTAAGTTTCATAAAATATGTTTTTTCAGCTGTCAACATATGTGGTGCGACCAAATAGCGGGGCGAGTGAAACTTCCGGCTCCAGTCGTGAACAATGTGAAGAATGATGTTTATTGTTGCTCTGTATGTTCTCGATTTGTTTGTTCTAAAGTTATGATGCAATAAAGTCAGTATATAATAGGTGGTCAAACCTCGTTTCTCTTACTTGCTGTTGAGCGCCCAATGTTTAAAATTTTCTAACAGCTAAGAGCTGAAATCATTCTTCTTCCATAAACTCTGCCATTCCAAAAACTACCTTATAATTTAACCACATGACAGGTGTGAATTGCGGAGTCAGTAAGAGTCAGTAAAAATATTATTCACCTCCCCCCTCAATAACTTTTTAAGCGGCATTAAAAATTTTAAGGGGATGTTAAGTTTCATCAAATATGTTTTTTCAGTTATCAACTTATGTGATTCGACCAAATAGTGAAGCGAGTGAAACTTCCGGCTCCAGTCCGTGAACAATGTGGAGAATGATGTTATTGTTGATTTGCCGTTGATTTTGTCGGGTGGAAATAAAGTGATATAACAGTTGGTCAAATCTCGTTTCTCGTACTTGCTGTTGAGCGCTCAATGTTTGAAATTTCTCAACAGCTAAGAAGTCAAATTATTCTTCTTCCATATACTCTGCCATTCTAGAAACTACCTCACAATTTAGATACAAGAGAGGTTTAAATTCCGGAGTCAGTGAAATTTCGTTGGCGAAAATGTTGATCCCCCTAATAATTTTTCAGGCGGTTCTTTAAACATTTTCAATGGCTGAGATTTCTGTTTTATCATGTGAAGAATCCGAAATGGGAAGTCCAGAGAAAGTGATTTTTAGCTGAAACTAGCAAGCTCTGGTGAAAGACTTCGTAGTTTAAATTCGTGTACTTTTATAGTCAACCACCCCTCCCCCCCCCACGTTCGGATTTTTCGAAAAGTGACCCAAATCACCTCCCGAACTTAGTTTTTCTGCTCAACACGATAAGAAAAGCATTTCTAAACACTTTCTGATTAAAAAATTCAAAGTTTCAAGTCAATGTCATGCGACTTTGAGCTGGCGATCCAGAATGCAGCTCGAGGAGAATGGGAGGGCATTACTATTGCTGGATGCTACTGGCACTTATGTTCGAACCTTTACAAACATCTGCAGAAAGAAGGTCTCTTCATTCGATACAATACTGATCCACTTTTTGCTCATGATGTATGTTTTTAGAATGGCTTGTAATCTAAGGTAATTAATCTTCGAGCAATTTAGTGTCGTAAGGTTGTGGCTTCAGCTTGTGTGCCTATAAAAAAATCTGAAAGAGTGCTTTGATGCTTTGAAAAAGAGCTTGCCGATGGAGTTTACGCTTATTTTGTTAGATTGGTTTGAGCCTAACTACTTGGGTAAATTTAATTTTCGATTAGCTTTTCATTTCATATTTCAGGTGTTATGCAAAATAATAAAACAGGCAAACCGCTCGGTTCCTGGGCCGTAGTGGTAAAGAATTTACCCTTACCCTTTACCCTTACCTCTACCCTTACCTCAACCCTTAGTGATAAAGAATTTTTTACCCTTACCTCTACCCTTAGTGATAAAAGCTAGGTATAGGTAGAGGTGAAGGTAAAAACACAGGGGGGACCAAGGCAAATTTTTACCATGGGTGGTAGCAGGGTAAAATTTTTTACCCTCATCTCGATTTCAAAATGTTTGTCTTGTATATCATTTGAAAGACAATCATTTGTCGCCAAACACGATTCAACGTCCATTTTTTACTGTTGTGTGTTCTTTGTTGAGATTTTCTTGCTTAGTGGATCTTGCACTGCTTCATATTCGATGGTGGATGGTACGCAATGGTTTACAGATACAATTTCTCCCTCTGTCGAACTCGTTGCTGGTGGAGCAGTGATTGGTCGTTGGAAGCGTAGATTCCATTCGTTGCACGGGGAACTGCGGATTTCTTGGAGCGTGTGCCTCATTTGCAACCTTATACGCAGCATGCAGCCCTTCTTTCTGGCATCCATTTGAGTGTTAACTTGTAATGATAGATCCACGAGATTACTTAGAAAAACCATATGTAGCAAACTAATTAATTAAAGATGTAAGGGTTTTGGCTATAACGATTATTGGCGGAAAAGGGTAGAGCCCATTTTACAATGTTCTCAATAGAGACAGAAAGACGCATCCAACGGGATTCCGGGACGCGATTTTTGACCTAGATTGAGATTGATTGACCTAACCAACGGGATCCCGTACGTGATCCCGGTAAAATGACCAAGATTTCAGTCGGCTCAATTTAAGTTGCAACGTAGAAAATTTTTGATCAATTTTCATTAGTCTTAGCAAGAAAGCAACAATCTTTGCTTTTTCCTGTTTTGTTTTTGCTACTATTTTTGCGACTTCATCATATGAGAAATATGAGAACTTCTCATTCGCAAAATTATGGAATTTTACCTACACGGGTACGTGGATGTCTCTAAAAGACCAAAAACATAGGATCTCTATATAGTATTTGGGGATGGGTGGGTGGGTAACGCATTTGACTACATGTTTGGTCACAAAGAAAAACTTTTTTAGTGTAATATTTTTTTTTGCATGTGTATACTCATTCGAAAGCTCTTTCAATGGCGGAGGACCTTTCGCAATCAGATTTAAAGATTGCTGTGTAAAAATTGAGATTTTGCCCTTTGAGAGTGAAAAGTGGTGGTTTTCAGGGTTAATCTTATGAGTGCTCATTTGGTCACAAAGAAAACTTTTTTTAGTGTAATATTTTTTTTGCATGTTTATACTCATATGAAAGCTCTTTTAATCGCGGAGGACCTTTCGCAATTAAATTCAATAATTAATGTGAAAAAATTGAGGTTCTGCCCTGTGAAAGTGAAAAGTGGATTTATATTTGTTTTTTTTCAAATGCAATCATAATTTTTTTTAAATTCGCGCATTTTTTGAACATTGTGGGGCAGTTGTTGTCAGAAGAATTGTCGCTTTATTACAATTGATAATTAATTTCCATAACTATGATGATGATGAATTTAGTTTTTGCTGCCCAAACACCAATGTTCCCGCACGGCATAGGCGCCGATAGGCGCCTAAAGACCCTAGTTTGAACATATTTTTGTTAACTGGGGCCTACCGCATAAAAACTCTGGTATGTATGCTTCTTTCATGCATCCAGAGTCACTTTCAAGTGATTTGTGTCTACGGTATGTTGGTGTGCTGGTGTTGGTATGTCGGTGGCACCAAGTCACCGGAGGGCTTGATGGATTAGTTGATGAGGCAGGGTTTTGCCTATTTTAGATCCTAGGCTTAGACCAGGGTAGGGTAGGGTCACATTTCATTTCGCAACAGTCCATTCTTTTCTCTAATTTTTTCAGACTTTTTGAAAAAAAAATTATGAACCATTTGATAGCCAAGATTTCAGGCTACAAAATTGTATTTTCCGGGCCAGGGTTTGAAAAAGTGTTGTTACTAATAGTAGAAAATGTCGCGCGACATATTCCACTAATAGTAGAAAATGTCTGGCTGCCTTGGGGCTTGGAGTTGAGATGCGCACACCCACATACCTTAGACACAAATCACTCGAAAGTAACTCTGGATGCATGAAAAACATGCATACCAGAGTTTATTTATGTGGTAGGCCCAGTATTCAAAACTATATTTAACATCTTGCTTTTTACTCAAAAGTAATCCTTTTTTCGGTTATTTTTCAACCCCAATACAGCCTTGAATTCCTTTAAAATGGTCAAAAAATGGACTTTTGGATGTCTCTAAAACTTAATTTTCAAGCTACTTTTTGGAAGATGTATCAAGTTGATGTATCAAGCCATATTTTTTATCAAGTTGATGTAATACCAAATAAAGTTGCGTTCAGCCTCCTTCACTTAGGGCAGTGTGTTATTGGAAATTACAAAAAGTTTTGCAACCAAAGATGGCAGTGGTGTGTGGAAAAATGGATTAACACAACAACAACTCCACCAAATGTTCAACATTAATCAAGACAAACGGCTTACCTGAAAATTATTTCTTCGTTCATAATAGTAATTTCCGATTTACAGAGTTTTTCGCGCTACTGGAGAATCGGTTGCTCCCAAACAGCATGGTCCCCCTTGTTGATTTTTGAAATAAAAAAATCAACAGGGGGACCAAGCTGTTTGGGAGCAACCAATTCTCCAGTAGCGCCGGTGTTTCAAATTTTTCTTGCACTTTTAAACGATCATAACTTTTTTCACAGACCGAATTTATATTTTTATTTCTGTCAACGCAGATCGGCTCAGCTTTTGATGGAAATTTTTTTGGTATATAAAGTCCCTCTGGTTCTGGCTTTATCAATCCAGAGGCCATCCATTGGCCAAAGCCCAAACACAGGGGAGCAGGCAAAAATCGTGTTTTTGACTTTATTTACCAAAAAAAATTTCATCAAAAGCTGAGCCGATTTGTGTTTATAGAAATAAAAAATTAGGTCTGTGAGAAAATTATGACCGTTTAAAAGTGTCAGAAAATTTTGAAAAACCCTGTATTTTCGAGTTCCTTGCGCATGTCTTGCTCAATCAATTTTTTTGCATCTCAACCAAAATCAATCTCAACTCTGTATAGTCACAGGATATAATAATGGAGGTAAGCTTTATTGTCTGAAGTGCACATAAAATACATAGTATTGCTGCAATAAAATTTTTTTGAGCTCTTTGTGTCTCTCTCACAATCCTTTTACTCTTGGTGGAGAGAATGGGAGAAGCTGGTAATAACTCTGAAAAATGCAAAAAAATCAGTTGATGCTTACAAAAATTATAGGGTGATAAAAGAATTTCTGACGCTTTTTGAAATAACTCTTTGTCCTGGCACGATTTGGGATAAAGCGATTATCTCCTAGACTGGGAGTTGTAGGTTCAAATCAAGTACCGTATTTACTTTAATAGTAGCCCATCTAGGAGGGGGTTGAAAAATAGTAGCCCCCTTCCAAAAAAATCGGCCTAAATAGGCCGATTTCGCTCCACTATATTTAGCCCCTCTAATAGTAGCCCATCCAAAGAAGATGATTGTAAAATAGTAGCCCGGGGCCAGTGTTTTTCAAAAATCACAACTCACACTTTGGGTCACACTAACTTCACCTACCTTTTCTCAAACTTAAATCTAAACTTACTCAGATCGAAGTGTATTTTTGACTATATTAACACGAGAATGATTAGTGTTGTTGGCTAGACTGAAGTCCAAGTGATGTTTATCAAAATCCTAAAAAATGTATTATTAAAAAAAATTGAACAAATAATAATTCCACTTGGTTTTTCATTTTGTTCATCCTCCGACTCGTCAAAATTGAGCGGTTCCATCAACTCTTTTTCTAGTGGAGACTCAACAACACGACGGTTATGACCAGATTTGGCTTCACTGATCACACTCTCTTCGTGATCTGACAATGACATAGTTTGCTGGTGGTGGTCAGCAGCCGCTTGACTACTACTATAGTGCTTTTGATGGCTAAAGATGGGTGAACGAAGTTTATTTTCTCTTCTTCCAGTTCGTAGAATGGGTGATTCCGGCATTCTGATGCTAAAACAGTCGCCTGGTCAAAAATAAATTAAATAATCATACTGCTGATGACCGGACCGGTATCCTTACGGAATCCGGTTTTGTTTCCACCATAAATCCAGTACGTAATTCGTACGGTTGATGAAAAAACCATAACCTGACCGGATTGATAACCGTATGATTTTCCGTATACCGTATTTCCTCTAATAGAGCCCCCGGGGGCTTTATTTTTCGAATGCCCAAAAATCTTGAAATTGTAAATCAAAAATGGCCCTAACTCTGAAGTTCTAGTCAAAAAAAAACAGGGGGGGGGGCGGTCTCTATTAGAGAGGGGGGCTCTATTAAAGGAAATACGGTATTTTACAAGAATTTCTACAGTTATGAAATCCGGAAATCCGCCGGATTCCGGTTTTGGATTCCGGTCCCAACACCACAAATCCGTCCGGAATCCCTCCGGTCGATGAAAAAAAACCAGAATCTAGCCAGAATTTTGGATTTGGTAATACAGTCAACCCTCGATTTAACGGCCCCTTGAGCCGGTCTCGACTGTGAAAGTATGCCCTCGATTTAACAGCCCCCTCGATTTATCGTCACTATTTGCCTGATTATTTTGTTTATCTCTGTATAGTATTTGGACTATGATTCTCTGTCATTCCGTCACGTTTTTGGTTTTCGGTATTTTTTTGCGTTTTTTGTACCGAAGTCGGGAAAAGCTCACCGTTCCGTGTAGAGCGAATTCGTGGCTACATTTTGAGCTATTGCACGGCTCATTTGGCCGACACCCGGAGACGAGATGCAATTTTAAGGTTGGTCGTGCAGGATTTTTTGGGTTTTTGGGCACTTATTTGAATACAATGGAATTTTTTCGGGGGTTTTTGTACCAAAGCCGGAAAAGCTCACCGGTCCCGTGTAGCGCGTACTCTTGGCTACATTTTGAGCTATTGCACGGCTCATTTGGCCGACACCCCGGAGACGAGATGCAATTTTAAGGTTGGTCGTGCGGCGTTTTTTTGGGTTTTTTTGGTACTTTTAGGAATTTTTTTTTCGAAATCATTTTCGAAAGGGCGCCACTTTGGTTTTTTGTTGTTTAGGTGTTTTGTAAATTAATTTAGTTTGTTGAAATTATTTGCGCGCGTTGTTTTTTTTTTTCTCCGTTTATTTTCTTGCTTCTTTGAAGCCGTGCTTTGCCATGACGATTAACAAAGTCAAGGCCAAACAATTGAGTTTGTTGGATTAGACCTAACAGATCCCGTCTTCACGCATGGAATGACTTACGTGGGTTTCTCACGTGCGCGTGCTTGGGAGTATATAAGAGTTGCAGTGAATCCTAAAAATGGTAATAAAGTAAAAAATATTGTATGGAGAGAGGTTCTCTTGCCAGAGGAATAAATTCGTGGAAAACTGTCTGAAACAAGTTGATAATTTGTCACGTAAAGGATGTAAAATTCTACAACATTTAGGTCCGCCGCTGCTGGGGATGCGGGGGCGCGCTTGGCGAATTTGCTGGGGCGACGATATCTCTGGTGGAGCGGGGGCGTGCTTCACGAATTTGGCGGTCGACGACATCTCTGGAGGGGCGGGGCGAGAAGAAAAAATAAAGAATTGCTTTTTACCGTTGTTTGTTTATTGTGTTTCCTTTGTTGTTATTGCGGGGGCGAATAAATTGTTGTTATCTAAAAAATATGTGCAATGTATTTGACGCGTTGAAAATGTCGCAAAAAAATACGGTTTGAATTGCCGCCACTTTTTAATTCACTACAGGGGAAAAATTCATTTTTTCCAAATTTGGCAGACGCCCATTTAATTAGCTCTCTGTTATTTTTTAAATAAAAATTTGTGCGGGTTATTTTTATTGTTTTTTGTTTCAGATATTCAAGCCCGAAATGTCTAACGCGAACGAAGCGCAAAGTAACGAAAGCAGTGGGGGCTTGGGAAACGGCAGGGGCGTTGAAGACTTGAAGAACGCTTGGAGGATCTCGAGAAAGGAGCGGGGCCGTTTGCAAGCCGTCTGAAGACTGTCGAAATCAAGCAAGCGCGTGAAGAGACTTCCAAGAAAAGCCGCGCGGTCTTCCTTCCGTCGTTTCCCGGTAATGCAGTTATATTAATTACAAAATCTATTAGCACAATTTAGGCGATCGCAGCCGAATGTTTGAATTCAAGCAGAGCGTCGAGGGATCTTCAAAAAAAAATTCGTCAGCGTCCGCTTTGCCATCCAAGAAATCTTTGCTATGCCGAAAACCATGGGAGTAGAAGTGACTTTCACGGAGGCGGGGGCGCGACACGCTATCATGGAGGATGTGCGCAAGCGGGGCGAATGTATGTTTTAATCATTCTATTAGGTTCAAATTCTTATAATTATTTTCAGCGATGGACTCCAGATTTATCCGCTCGAACTCAGGCACAGCGCAAGAAGAGGAATGACGTCATGAAGGGCAAAGAAATGGAGCAGCTGAAGCATTTAATAAAGAAGCATGGCGTTTCGGAAGAACTCCTCAAAAGCGGGGGCGCCGGGAATGCGGCAAAAGGGGCGAAAACGGCGGGGGCGACGCCTGCAACGACGAATAACTTGAGCACGTAGCGGGGGCGTGCCTAACTTTCTTGGATGCACTCCGTTATTGTTGTTGTGCGGGGGCGTTGTTGATGTTATCTTTATGAAATAAAGATGTTACTATTTTGCGCCCAAGTTCTCTGCTAACGATGTGTTTTCTAAAGTAACAATTTGTGTGTTAATGTTGTTGTTAGATGTCCAATGTTTTAATAGAGTGTATTTTATCGATCCCGCTTTTCCGGTAAATAACCAATTGATTGTGTGATTAGGCGCCTGTAAGGCGCCAGTCCACCTAGTTTTTACTATTTAAGACGGGGCTCTCATGACAAAACTGTCTGAAATCAGCACTTTCAGTCGAAAATCAGCCATAATCGCAGGTGCTTGATGTGATTATCAGTCATAATTAAAAGTGTTTTTATTTAATTTTCTGCATTTTGAACATAAATGAGCACCTTTGTGTCGATGGTTCATGGTTTAAGATGTTGTGTGACAGTGAAGCTATAACTTATATAAGTTTATGGAAATCATGCAGTACTCAAAACGTCTCAAATGCATTTTTGGTTAGATTGTGATATCAACTACAACCACTTAATTTACATAATAAACTCAACAAGAGGACAAAGGGTAATTTCAGCTAAGGATCATGACTAATTCTACGATAAAGGATAAAATTGCAAGGGCAGTCAGAAATCAAAACTCTTAATCTTTATTGCTTGCTGAGCTATGTTGTTCTTGTTTTTCAATGCAAATTAGCTTTTTTATTAGATCTTTGTTAAGTTTTGACCTTTTCATAGTCATACCTCGATTTAACGGCCCCTTTGGACACTTTTGGTTCAAGAAATTCGATTTAACGGCCTCCCAATTTAACGGCCACTCGATTTAATGGCCCCCTAGGGCCGGTCCCAGGGGGGGGGCCGTTAAATCGAGGGTTGACTGTAACTATGATAACTGTAGAATTTTTCGTATATTATACGAAAATTTCAACAGTTATCAAATCCGGATATTCGGCCGGATTCGAGTTTTTTTTTGACACACCGGAATCCCTTCGGTAGCCAAAGAATCAGCACTAGTCAATCGACTAAAAATACCTCAATCCAGCCACACTGTCTGCAATTTTTGTGCTGAAAATATATTTTGTGTATTGCTTAGTGGGAAAATTGAAAATGATTTACGGGGAGAAATGGATCAGTTTGCCAGGAATGACTTGAATGGCCTGATCTCTAGTGGCCCCTCCATTGCCGGTTTGAATCTGTTTGTCGCACAATACCACATCGGTCTGCACTCCAATCTCTGCTGTTTGCACTTGTTGTCTGGACTTGCCGATCGGACCACTGATTGGGTGCTTGGACTTGAAAGGCACATACTTTGGAGGCACTGGTTTAGTAGGATTGGTTTTGGAGGTGCTTAACTCTAGATGGTTTCATCGGATTTTTAACTTCTTTAAATATACCTGTTAGCAGATGCAGTAGTAGTGCTCACAGGCTTTTTCTTGGCAACTACTGGTGGACGAGTAGATCTTGTTGGGGAAACAGCAAAAATTGGTCGCATGATTTGTATATTGTCTACAAAAAAATTTAAGTTGTTTTTTATGTTGAGCCTTATCGTATAAATTCTTCAAAAGGAATTACTTTCTTGCAATAAACCTGGGTTCGTAAAGTTCGGAGCCCCAAAATCAGAACAAAATATTCAAAAATCTGAATTTGACCCCAAAAATCAGAACAAATTTACCGAAAATCAGAACAAAACCAGAGCATACAAGATTCCGCGAAAATAATCGATAAAAGAGTTTTCTACTAGCTTTTCCAATTAACTTTTGGGATTTTTGTAGAGTTTCTTTAAATCGCCTTAAAATAAATGTTTTTTCGATAGTGCGAGAAGAGCAAAAGAAAACATTTAAAAAAATTAAAGAAGGCAAAACATTGCAGAAACATGACTCACCTTTTTGCTTTGTCAAAAAGAGGACTTGCGTTCCAGCCCCGTTTTGGATTAAGAGAAGTACAGAAGTACGAAAACGTTAGTGACTTTTTCCCCGGGGCAGAAAGATGAGTCATCTAACAAGGGAATATACAGTCAACTCCCGATTTAGTGTACACCCTGGGGACTGGCTCCAGGTGTACACTATATCGAGTGTGCACTAAATCGAGGGTTCATTCTAGTCATTTTAATTAACCGCCTAAACCGAGCTGTACACTGAATCCGGTGTACACTAAATCGGAAGTTGACTGTATGGTAGTGTCCATGCGATATGGTAAACGAAAACCCGTAAATAGCATTCGATAGAGAATCAAAAATGCTTTTTAGACATAAAGATCATTTTCTGCGGAAAAGTCAATTTTGTGGGTTAAAAATGCGTTTGAAAGTTGAGCATAATTTTTCAGAACTAATATCACATAATCACCTCGAAGTATGTGTGCTTTGGTATTCTAGTGGTTAAGCGTTCTGTGCTCGGGTATGCTCTCAAGATCTATTCCTCGTGGTTGTTTTTGAATTTTTTCTCGGTTTTTTTTTCGCAATTTTTCGCCCTTTAATGTTTTAGTGACAATTTTATTTATTTAAAGGGCATGCCCGTGCGTTAAGGCGCGAACCAGCAGTTTTTTTTAATTTTTCCGAATCGTCCCATTTTTCACTTGTTCTGCGTCAAATCTGATATAGATGACCTTATACTGCTTTTAAAAACTAGACAGAAAATTTGAAAAATCTAGACGAGAACGAATGTAAAAATTTATCGAGAAAAAAAGAACTGCTGGTTCGCGCCTTTTCTCCCCATTGGGCACGATCATGCCTCTTTAAAGAGATAATGAAAGTGATTTTAAATGAAAAAAAAAATGAAAAAACCACACACAGAGCTCACAATGACCCTTCAGCTGGTCATTGGTGTAGTATAGAGTCGTCCTTGTACTTTTCTCAATTTTTTCATTGAAAATCACTTTAATTTCTCGTTTTAGTGCAAATAAATAAAGTTGTCACTAAAACACATTAAAGGGCAAAAAAATGCGAAAAAAAGGGTAAAACGGAATTTTGCAGCAAATTCTCGTAATTTTGCAGCTAATTCTCGTAATTTTGCAGCAAATTTATGTTTTTCCTTTTTTCTATCAAAATTTTTTAACTTTTTTAAAAGGTTCATGTAGCCCTAATTTTCTAGTTTCTAGTGACGTGTCATTTATTGCACTATCTTTACAAAAAGTAGAGCAAAAAAGTAAAAGTATGGAGCAAATAAAAAAATATTTTGGTTCATACTTTCATTTTTTTGCTCTACTTTTTTCAGAAATGCTGCAATAAATGACACGTCACTAGAAACTAGAATCGTAGGGCTACATGATGGCGTTATTACCTTTGGAAAAAGTTAAGAAATTTTAAGAAAAGAAATTAAAACAAAAATTAGCTGCAAAATTACGAGAATTAGCTGCAAAATTACGAGAATTAGCTGCAAAATTCCGTTTTACCCGAAAAAAAATCGAGAAAAAATTCAAAAACAACCACGAGGAATCGAACTTGGGAGCATCCTCGAGCACAGAACGCTTACCCACTAGAATACCAAAGCACACATACTTCGAGGTGATTATGTGATATTAATTCTGAAAAATTATGCTCAACTTTCAAACGCATTTTTAACCCACAAAAAGTTGCGCAGAAAATGATCTTTATGTCTAAAAAGCATTTTTGATTCTCTATCGAATGCTATATAGGGGTTTTACATCTCGCATGGACACTACCTTATATTTCCTTGTTAGATGACTAACGTTTCCGTCCCGTTTTGCCTTTTCTCTCGGACCCCATATTCTTGCACCGTCGAAAAAAACTTTTATTTCCAGGCGCGTTATATTTAGAACGAATTTTCGCTACTAGGGTCAAAAATTCAAATTCGAATTTTGTTGCCATCTTTTGGCATTTTGTTTAGATAGCATCTTGTTTAAAAAATGGTAAAATAACTGCAAGGCAGGATCTTAATTTCGCTTTACTCGTCGTATTTGACGGTACTCGGAGAAGGCATTAAAATAAGCTTTAACCTTTTAGCTACGAAAAATGCGCACCCCAAGGCCCTATATCAAGTCGTCATTGAATTTGGATCTGCATATGACTGAAAATGTAGGAACTGAGGCTGAAAAAGTTCTGATGGATCTACTGCAATTGCTCTCAAGTAATGGTTTCCAACGTGCTAATACGAAGCAAGAAAGGCGAAAGAAGATTCTGAACTGTGATATCTCAAAACCCAGTGTTCTAAAAGATGAGGACGCATCAGCTTCAGAAGAACTTTGTGCTAAAAAATCCGGTAAGTATTTCAGTATAATTTTAACGGACAATTTTTTCGTTTAGAAAGAAAGCAAAAGAGATGCGATTTCGGTGTTATAGGGCTCCGCTCCGTTCTCAAGCTGCTAAACAGAAGCAGTGACGAATCAAATAGCTCCAAGCAAAATCCATTGTCAGCAATATTATTTGATTCGGGTATTTTGAAGCCAACCGCTGTTGCTCATCTTATTGCATTAGCTGCTCTTGGGTATGTATTTATTGTGGGCTTTGTGCTTTAGACGGATTGCCAAATTCTGGTGGTCAATTGCCATTGCGCAAAAAATTTACCTGTCAGTTATATATTTAAGATCCAGCATCTAATTTTTATAGTGATCACCCTAGTCTTAATTAGTATGCTCAACATTAAATCTACAAAATTCGCAGTTAGAGGGTAATTTTTTTGATACTCTATAAAAATTCGCATAAGAAATAACTGGTGACCATAAAGTTCGGAATGGACTTTTGAACTAATTTTTAGCAATAAAATTTATTCCCCAAAAATATTCCAAACATAGGGTTTTGTAGGGTTTTGTTTCCTTAAAAAATGACAAAAATTCGAAAAATTTGAAAAAGTTGGATTTTTGTCATTTTTTAAGGAAATTGATTTTTTCCAAAAAGGCATATCTCAACATGCAGTTTTCAAAAAATCATTCTGCGACATGGATTTTATAGCTCTTGAGTTGCGCTACAACATGGTGATAAGATGTTGCCGTTACGCTCAAAATTCAATAAAAAATTTGATAACTGAAAGTGATGAAAACGCTGGTAAACTTCTAAAAGTGACCTGCCAAGTGTTTGGAGCCAAATGGTGACTTATCCGAAATAATCAATCTAAGTGTAATATACCAATCGAAAGAGGAAGGAAAGGCCTACAAAACCCTATGTTTGGAATATTTTTGGGGAATAAATTTTATTGCTAAAAATTAGTTCAAAAGTCCATTCCGAACTTTATGGTCACCAGTTATTAGACATTGTGTATCAAAATATGGGTATCGACGTTATGTATCTTTTGTCCCATTGTGGAACTACCCTCTTTCTAACTACTTAGGCTTAGGCCAGCGTATGTTAGGACTACTGATAAATGCCTTACACACTTTTTCCGGGGTAATCTGGGACTGGAACTAATATTTGGGTGCATTTTATGAGGTTTCATAAAAAGGCGGTACCAGACAATTTTGTGCCGACCAATTTTGTGCCCCTCTTTTGTGAGGTTACAGTGAGGATTCAACAATGATACTTTACAAAATAGATCATAAAGCAAAGTTCAACGCACAGTTTCGTGACGCTCTTACTTGTAGAACATAAAGTAATGAAAATTCCAACATTAAATATACTTGGAACTATCGCAGCAGGTAACGAATTGTTTGTCTGAGCACGAAATTGGTCGGCAGAAAATTGTCGGCTCATAATTGACGGCACAAAATTGTCATGTACCCTAAAAAGAGATTTGGGACAAAAGGTTCGTAACGTCAACGCACCATCAAAATTTACACCTTGCATGGTTTCCTGGTGAGATTCGCAAAATAAAGTTAGGTTCTGGATTGAATTATTTCTGAAATGGTTATAAAGTAACTTAGGTGCTGACTGACAAATTTTGATCTTTTATTGTTTCAGGAGGACTGAACTGTGCCCATTCTACGTTATTCCGAACCTGTCCGAGATGATGTCCAAGCAATTGAACATTTCGAGGGTTTCAGTTATCGGGTAATACGATGCACTTACTTAAAATAAATTACTATCTAAACTGTTTTTTAAGCTTATTAGCAAAGGCTGTGGAGGAACTGCCCAGTCTGAAGACTGCTTTCCATCAGATTGGACTCTCTCCAAAAAGGCCAAATACAGACGCCAGCAGCTCTTCATTTGTGACTCCAACCATACGCGTTCCCAAAGGCAAGTCAGAGGACAAGAAGAAAATGAACAGCAAGAAAAAGAAGAAGGAAAAGAAAAGATTAGCGAAGAAGAAGTAATTTGCAGCTGTTATTTTTTTTTATTAAGCGATAATAAAATTTGTCCTTTTTCTTGGTACTTTGAGGAAGTTACATGGTTCCTAATCACTTGACCACATTGCATTCACCTACTCAGTGTAGCAAATTGCCACAAGAGTGTTCTAATCACCTTTTCAGTTCACGATTCTCATCAAATCGATGTCATTTACATATTTGATATTTGTAGGGTTGTCGGGTACCCGGAATTTCCGGTTACCCGAACCGAGGAACCGAACCGGAACCGAAATTTTCGGGTACCCGAACCGAACCGATACCCGAAACCCGAAACTTTCGGGTACCCGAACCGAAACCCGAAATTTTCGGGTACCCGAACCGATACCCGAAACCCGAACCTTCGGGTACCCGAACCGAACCGGAACCGAAATTTTCGGGTACCCGAACCGATATCCGAAAAAATCGAATTTTCAGAAAAAAGCTTCCTGTTATTTTTTTTTCAATTTTTTCAAATCGCTCGTACTCGTAGTACTTCTCTTTCTTTTCGCTCGAACTCGTCTTCGTCCTCGCAGTACGAGGCTAAAATTGACTCGTACTCGTCTTCGTCCTCATTTTTTTCTCGTCCTTTGTGTTTTCACTCGTACTTCATGCTCAAAAGCCCAAAAGTAAGTTTTAAAAAAAAAATTACACCTTTGCTTGAAGCTAGTATATCTTGTTGTTAAATTATAACAGAACACGATTTCTTCAAAGTAATTTAAAGATTTGACTTTTCATTAAAAAAAACTACAAAATAGGTACACTGCAATTTTTCTCGCCGATTGTGAAGTGAGATCAGTGTTTTCAAAAATCACAGTCACACCTCACACTCACACCAGAAAATCACAGTGAACCTCCCAATCCCACTTTGATCCCACTGTTTGAAATCGTGTCTCCGACTTTCGGATACCCGAACCGATACCCGAAACCCGAAATTTTCGGGTACCCGGACCGAACCGATACCCGAAACCCGAAATTTTCGGGTACCCGGACCGAACCGATACCCGAAACCCGAAATTTTCGGGTACCCGGACCGAACCGATACCCGAAACCCGGAAAAAACCGGGTTTCGGTTCCAATTACCCGAAAACGGGTACCCGAACCGACAACCCTAGATATTTGCCTTAGGGAAAAGATAATTAACTGAACGGGCACCAATAAAAGACCAAAAGGCATAATTTGGTACACACTTAAGCCTAGTGTCCAATGACTGAGAGGAAATTCCGGTGCGTGAACGTTTCACCAAAAATACGCATATGCGTATTTTTGGTGAAACGTTCAAAAACAACAGGGGGGACCAAGGCAGTTTTTTTACGTTTTTTTTCGAAAATTTTTAGATTGTGTCCGAACCATCTCAAACCACCACAATCACCCCAAACACCGAAATCGTATTGTATCAAATCAGTATTGATACAACTTTTGGGTTTTACCTGCCTGCCTTCGGCAGGCACCCTAATTCAATAAGAAGCCCCTTTGGGGGTACATGGTCCGGGATAAGGGCTGACCCTTTGGGGGTACATGGTCCGAGATAAGGGCTGACCCTTCGAAATGCTTAAAATTTGTCTTTGAAACAGTTGGCTGTGTGATAGGATGTGTGACCAGTGATGTCAATAATGCCGAAAAACTGTACTACAGTTGCAAAAACTGTACTACAGTTTAGAACTGTACTACACTTTAAAAACTGTAGTACAGTTTCAAAACTGTAGTACAGTTTAAAATAGTAGTCAAAACTGTACTACTGTTTTGAAAACAGTACTACTGTTTTCAGAAAACTGTAGTACTGTTTTCAAAACAGTAGTACAGTTTTGACTACTATTTTAAACTGTACTACAGTTTTGAAACTGTACTACAGTTTTTAAAGTGTAGTACAGTTCTAAACTGTAGTACAGTTTTTGCAACTGTAGTACAGTTTTTCGGCATTATTGACATCACTGTGTGTGACTCATGTGATAGGCTGCGTGACTTTCGTAAAATCAATCTAAAAATTTTCGAAAAAAACGTAAAAAAACTGCCTTGGTCCCCCCTGTTGTTTTTGAACGTTTCACCTAAAATACGCATATGCGTATTTTAGGTGAAACGTCCCTTTACCGAAATTCCATGTTTTTTAACGCGGGAAGGGCTGTAAACTTTTTTTGTTTATAATTTTTTTCTCTTTCGGTCACATTTTGTAGCTAAGATTCAGGGCTACCCAATAAAAAATTTTCCAACCACAAATCTCTGAAAAAACTTTGATAAAATGCGTTTCCTCTCACTCTGCTTTCAGTCATTAGGGTAAATGGCAGAGTGAAAGGCAGAGTGAGAGGAAACACATTTTTATAAAAGTTTTTTCCCGCGTTCAAAAACATGGAATTTCCTCTCAGTCATTGGACACTAGGGTTTACGACTCGTTGTAATTGTCTTTATTTTCTCGACTTTCGACGTTGTGAAAACGGCTTTATGAAACGCACTGTACAACCATACACACGCGTTTTCCAATAAAAAATCTTAAGAACCCCAATCATTTTGATTAATACAAAAAATATTTCCGGATTCCTGACTTATTGAGGTTCAATATCCCGCATTTTTTACTTGTCATTCTGCAATCTTTTAAACTAATAAGGTCAGTCTTTATATTTGGTTCCCGAGGGAATTTCGCTTGCCTTTTCGCAAGCCTGAGCTTGAGAAAAAAGGGTTATTGGATAAATTCTGTGTAGCTTACCGTATTTCCTCTAATAAGCGCGCATGCGCGCTTATTTTTCAAACCCCCGAAAATCTGAAAATTTTTGGGTCAATCTGGAAAATTTCGGGTGCCCAATCAATATCTAAAAGTGGAATCAGTAGAGCTCGTGGAGTTTAAAAATGCATTAAACAGCTTTGAAGAAAAATTTCTCTGAGCTGAGATATAAGCTCTCAAAGTAGGGGGTGCGCACTTATTAGAGCATGCGCGCTCATTAGAGGAAATACGGTAGATTAAGATGGATATGTGTTTCTGATCATGATTTTAGATTTGCTTTGTATTAGTATAGTATTTCTCCAGATATCATCTGCTCCACAATTTGCATCAAAATGGCTGCCGAAGCTTCGTCTTCCCGAATCCATCAACAGTCAAATTCCCAGAGTGGAAATCAAAATTCAAAGCATGGACCACATTCCGCAGAAGTTCTTAAGAAAATGTTTCGAGAAGTAGGAATCAAAGACTATGAACCGCAATTGATACTGCAAATGTCAGACTTAGCACATTCTTTGACCAAGCAGGTAACATTTTTTCTTCAAATTTTTATTAACTTTTTTCTTACCTTTTAAGATATTGGTGGAAGCTCGGTCTCTATCTGAATTCGCTGACAAGAAGCAGATAGACCGAAGTGATGTAGAGTTTGCTATCCAGTCTATTCGTGAGTATTTAGCATGTTTATTGTATATATCAGAAGTTTGCAGAAGAGAAGTTCAAGCCCAATAGACCGTCCAAGCTTTTCTTGATGGAATTGGCCGCCCAGAAGAATGCTGAACCGTTGCCTCCACTTCGTCAAAACTTTGGTCTTCGCCTGCCCAATGATCGCTTCTGCCAACTTCAGCCCAACTTTGCTTTCGTTCCAACAACGTCTACGACTACATCATCAGCAATGCAATCTTATGGGCAGAGTGATGGCTTATCTGGATCAAGGCAAGATTTCAACAATGTGGATGATCATGCAGAAAATATGGACACCTCGTCAGCACCTCAAGCTATGTCAGTGAACAATCTGAGTGCGGAAACCGTTTCCAACCTGTTGGTGAATCATCATGGAAATGGCTCAAGGGATCAGCAGTATGAAAATGACATGGATGAAAACTATGATTGATTCTTCGTATTATTGATTGTCCTGAGTTAGCCTTTTGTTAAACGCGTGTAGTTGAAATCAATAAAACTTGATTTTAATACAATATCGGCTTTTTTAGGCTTTGTAGATGCAATTGAGTAACTGTAAATAGGACTTCTGATTTTAATCATGGATTTTTATGTTAGGGTACCGTCCGTAGGGAGCCTTTATGCAAAATATGAAAAACTTGGAAAAATTGGAGAAGGTAAATTGTGTCTGTGTTGTCCTTCCTGTTTTACATTTGTTTTGGTCTAATTTATACGTAAATTCACGCACATCGTATTCGAAATTTGGGTGTTACGATACTTGTGGTTGCGGTTTGTCGAACAATGCGGATCGACGTTTGCCGCATGCTCTTGCGCGACACGGAGGAAAGGCGGGGCAGTTATTTTCTTTCTCGAAAATATCAAAGTATCAAATCCACCAATGTACTTTCCCAAAGCCCCACCGCAAATGTTGCCCCGCCGAAATTTTACGCCGAGCCCAACAGAGCTGTTATTTTTGCAAGCAGGATAAGTTTCATAAAAACAGAGGCAGCTGGCTCACAGTCAGGTCGCGTATAATCATGCAAAAATCTACTCATACAATAATTTAATTATTCATAGGAACTTATGGACTGTGTTCAAAGCACGAAACAGAGAATCCGAGGCGGTAGTGGCTCTGAAAGTTGTTCGGCTGGACGATGAAGATGAGGTTTGTGCAGAATTTTGTCGATTATTAAAACTAAAATTTCTGTTTGCAGGGTGTGCCCAGCTCTGCCCTCCGAGAAATCTGCCTGTTAAAAGAGTTGCGACATGAGAATGTCGTAAGACTGTGTGATGTGGTGCATAGTGCTAATAAATTGACCTTGGTGTTTGAATTCTGCGATCAAGACCTTAAGAAATTTTTCGACACATGCAATGGAGAGATTGATGAGAAGGTTGTTATCGGCGTTACGTTACCTTTTACATTTTTATTGTTTCTTTTATAGACAGTTTGTTCCCTGATGCAACAATTGCTGCAGGGTCTATCATATTGTCATGCTCATAATGTACTTCACCGTGATCTCAAACCACAAAATCTTCTTATAAATAATGACAAGATGCAGGTACACCCATTAATATTGACGTGTAGACGTTTCACGGAAATTGTAAAATTGCAGGATTTGCAAAACGGCTATGCTCCCGAATATTTGGGCGCTAGGCGGTTATTGGGAAATTCCTGGTTTTCGCCGCGGTTTAAACACGCCATAACTCTATGTCACGGCATTCGCCTAAGAAATACTTTTGCACCACCGACGCAGAATGGTCGATTTAGTATGAAAATTTGGGTTGACGCAACCACAAAAACGAATAATGGCGATTCCCCGGTAACCGCCTACCGCCCATACTTGAGATATTCATGTTAATTAATAATCGTTATTTTCAGTTAAAACTAGCTGATTTTGGACTCGCTCGACCATTTGGTATTCCTGTTCGTTGTTACAGTGCTGAGGTGCGCTTCCTGCACAATATTTATTACACCTTTTTTATACAGTCGAGTCGCGATATAACGCGACCAGTGTTGTGACTTCCTCATCCTCATTCCTCATCCTCATTCCTCTCCTCTTCCTCTCCTCAGAGGAATGAGGAAGAGGAAAACTTTTTTAGAGCGATGAGGAAGAGGAAGAGGAGAGGAATTTTTTTGAGACAATGAGGAAGACAAAAATTTTCCTCAAAACTGAGCCTTCAGTCAATAAAGTCCAGGTTTACCTCCTTGGGCCCCCACCGTATTTGTGGCCGTAGGTAAATATGGGATTTTTTTCACTTTTCATCCCATCTATTGTCTAACTTAGGAAAGCATTAGGTTCAGGGTAGGCATATATTTGTTAGTTCAAACATTTTTTCTATGAACTGACCGTAGTTTTGCTGGATGTCCCATGTACCAACAAAACCAAGCGGTCGTCCACTTGGATCAAAGTTTTTTACGTTTTGGGTTCCAAAGTTTGTTTTCTGCACTAATTAAAGCGTTCTAAACATGGTTTGACAGTAGCCCGGCTTTTCAAAACGACCGAAAGTGTGTCATTTAGCTTTTCAAGCGAATTTCGCGGGAAATTAAAAAACTCCTCAAATTTGACTAGAAATACGTGTTTTAGACTTGAAATGGCTTTTAGTTTTATAAAATCTGTATCTGTACCACCTGAGTACATCTTTCTCTGTGTTACCACATCAATACTACTGGTCCCCTAAAAATATTTCAGCAAAGAAAAAGCACCCATCAATTGAGACTGTCCGCTTGGGGTACATTGCGTCGAAGTAGGAGTCTTTGTGGTTGTGTCCTTGAAGT
Source organism: Ditylenchus dipsaci (assembly GCA_004194705.1). Taxonomy (NCBI): domain Eukaryota; kingdom Metazoa; phylum Nematoda; class Chromadorea; order Rhabditida; family Anguinidae; genus Ditylenchus; species Ditylenchus dipsaci. The sequence goes on from SADC01000221.1 coordinate 91,045, forward strand.
AGTCGAACAAACCTCCTTTTGAGACCTTTCCATCGCCAGGTGTAGAGTTAGTTGCAGTTTCGCTCATTCTGAAAAGCGTATGAGGAAAATTTAGAGGAATGAGGAAGGAAAAAGTGTTCCTCAGAGGAAGAGGACTGAGGAGAGGAAGAAATTTTAGACGCGACGAGGAAGAGGAATGAGGAGAGGAAAATTTTTAGAGGCGATGAGGAATGAGGAAGAGGAGAGGAAAATTTTCAGCCAAGTCACAACACTGAACGCGACCCCGATATAACGCGACCTTCGATATACCGCGACCCTTCAAATGATCCCAGCAAAAGGAAGTCACTCAAATTTACCTTCGATATAACTCGACCCCTGATATACCGCGACCTTTTTACGGTCCCGAGGGGTCGCGTTATATCGAGACTCGACTGTATCCTTATATTTATTACACCCTAAATATTTTCTTTGTAGGTTGTGACTCTGTGGTATCGCCCTCCAGACGTATTGTTCGGTGCCAAGCTGTACAACACTTCCATTGACATGTGGTCGGCAGGATGCATTTTTGCAGAGATTGCCAATGCAGGCAAGCCATTATTCCCTGGAGCAGATGTAGATGACCAATTGAAGAGAATAGTAATTTATTTGCATTACTTATTTAGTTACGGTTCATTTTCAGTTCAAATTGTTGGGTACACCTACAGAAGAGACTTGGCCATCCATAACTCACTTGCCAGAATATAAGGTGAATTTCATTGCTGAGCTTGTAAAAAAATGCAAGGAAAACTATCTGTCGCTAATTTGCAGCCCATGCCGCTTTACAATGTATGCATGACCTTAGACCAAGCAGTCCCCTCCCTCAGTGATCAAGGCATAGATCTCCTTCAGGTTTGCTTAAATATCCTTATAAATAGATATTCAAAGCATACGAATCGTTGTATAGCATCTGCTGGTGTGCAACCCGATGCATAGAGTCGGGGCTGACACGGCTCTTCGTCACTCCTATTTCCGTTCCACATAGCCAATGCATATAGAATTCACCCTCCAATCCCAGCTATACACATTCTTACATTGAAATTTGTTTGTAAACAGTGCTGTTAATAATAAAAAAAAATATTTTATTTTCTCTATAGGTGTCGATAATTTATTTTGCAATGGTTTTTTGGCTTTCAAAGTAGTCGGCTGGGACAACTCCATCCACTTTTTCGTAACACATCGGGCATTTCTCATGCAGAGCTACCAATCTAAACAAAAAGACTAAATTGAAACACACAGTTTAGGGTACTGCAAGAATTTGGCAGATTTTTTGACAATGACTTTTTTCCTAGGCCCAGGAAAAAGTAAGGACACTAAAATAACCCTAAATTCTTGAAACACTTACTAACTAAGACTTACTTGTTGAATTCAGAGAAAAAACCAGGGAATGAGCATGAAGGGCACATGGCGAAATCACTTGAAGTCACATGTCTACCCTAAAACTTTTATTTTTTCTATAAAATGTTTTCAAATTATTAGACTTGCCGTAACCACACAGTATGGAATGCTAGACTTGCACTCTGAACAACTCAAACTGAACTCTTCCACAGGTGCTTGGCACATAGGACACGGAGTTCGCTTCATCTCTATGTCTGTGGAATTGCGATCTGATTTTCTGAAGAAGATAAAGATATAGCTTTTAGCAGTAAAAACCCAAATCGTCTCAAGTCCCAACTCGTCTCAATTTTATTTTTTTTACAATTCCAGCCGGTGTATCCCTATTCTCGGTCACTCTGTTGTCTTTAGGCTTAGGGGCAGGGTAGGCCAGCGTGTGTTAGGACTGGCTCAAACGAGTTTTCTTTTACTTTTTTGGAGATATACAATATGAAATACCGTATATTCTCTATTAGAAGGCCCGGGCCTTCTATTTTTCAACCCTAAAAATAGTCGGAAAAAATTTGGGTCGATTTTGAGATTTTTGCGTGCTCAACCAAAATTTTAAAAGTGGAATCAGGTAAGCTCGTGCTAACTAAGAAAACGCGAAAAACAGATTTGCGAATTTATTTTTCTAGGCTGATATATAGGTCCTCAAGGAAGGCCTTCTATCAGAGAGGGGCCTTCTATTAGAGAGGGGCCTTCTATTGGGTTGTAACATAAGTTCTGTCGGTTTTTGTTCATGAAGATTTTGTTTCAATGTAAAATATTCCTACCATACTGTTATATGTCATTTTGTAGAAAAGAATCTCCTATTTCATCGCTCTATTTCAGATTTCACAATTTCACAACAAAATGTTGATTTTTAGCCTTCAAGAAATGAGCTTCAAGTTAAAAAAATAATTATCTTCGACATCTTTAGAACTAGTCAAAAGTTCAGTCAATTGTTAGGCGCTGCAGCAACAACTCAGCACTATGTTGTAGCGCAAATTAAGAGCTTCAAAATGCATTTTACACAATGATTTTTGAAAATCTGAGTATTGAGATTTGACTGTTTTAAAAAAGCAAATTCTTCAAAAAATGACTGAAATTCAAGTTTTCATAATTTTTTCCCGGATTCAGTCATTTTTTGAAGAATTTGCTTTTTTAAAACAGTCATATCTCAATACTTAGATTTTCAAAAACCATTCTGTAAATGGATTTTGAAGCTCTTGATCTGCGCTACAATTAAGTGCTGAGTTGTTGCTGCAGCGCCTAATAATTGACTGAACTTTTGACTAGTTCTAAAGATGTCGGAGATAATTAATTTTTTAACTTGAAGCTCATTTCTTGAAGGCTAAAAATCAACATTATGTTGTGAAATTGTGAAATCTGAAATAGAGCGATGAAATAGGAGATTCTTTTCTACAAAATGACATATAAAAGTATGGTAGAAATATTTTACATTGAAACAAAATCTTCTGAACAAAAACCGACAGAACTTATGTTACAACCCAATAATAGAGAATATACGGTATGAAAAGTTGGAATCGAGACGAGTTGGGACTTGAGACGAGTCAGTAGTTGAGACGAGTTGGGTGTCGTTCCTTTCAGCCAACTAAAAGATGGCCTACCTAACAACGGTTTCTATCTTTCTCTTGTACTTTTCGTCAATCTTTTGTCGGTATGTGGGTTGAAGAAGCAAGCTGGCAAACTTGAAAGCAGATGCTTTGAGACCAGCCTTTGTACAAGTGACAACTGTGCTGGTGAGGATAGGCACTGCGTCTACAAACATCAATGAGTCAATACACCGTATAACCTTTCTTATTCTTCCACCCCCGACTTTGAAGACCTGTATATCAGCCTAGAGAAAATATTTTGCAAATCTATTTTTTGCTTTTTCTTAACTTTCACGAGCTCTGCCGGCTCCGCTTTTCGATTTTGAACTTTCACCCAACAATTTTGAGATTGACCAAAAAATTTTCAAATTTTCAAGGGGGGGGGGAGCGTGGCGTGGATAGTTTAAAAAAAATCGCTTACGGGGGATTACCGTATTCTCTTTAAAAGACCGGCACTCTCTAATAGAGCGGCAGGGGTAGAAGCCAAAATTAAGGGGATAAACCATGTTTTATTGCATTTTCATGTTTTAACCATGTTTTATTGCATCAAAAATTTTTTTGGAGGTTGAAAAATAGAGCGGCATGCCGCTTATTAGAGAGAATACGGTAAAAGAGGTGAAAGCAGTAATTGTTTTAATAAAAAAAAATATGTACGTACGAATTGGAAATTGACTAATGTTGGTGGAGATGCGGATGAGAAGCTGGGCAGCAATGTAGTTCTCTCCTCTTTTGATTAGACCCTTTAAAAAATTAAACCAGATTGCTTGTTAATTTTAAAAATTTTAAGAGTCGTATTGAGACAGAGAGTTATGCTTACACGTGTGATATTATAGCTATGCAGCAGTTGTAGATTGTTTTCCATTTCAGCAGGAATGTGGATTTTTTGCTCTCGAAGAGTGCGATGCATACCTACAAAACAATATGCAGGGTGGGGCGATTTTTCGCACCTTTTGTTCTGACCATATTTTTATCAGAACGCGTTTAAAAATGGTTTTACAAATAGACTCAGAACCGAAAAGAATGTTTTTTACATGTGGTGTCAAAATCACGATTTCTGCTTGGTCCCTCCTGTGATTTTGGCCTTGACCATCCAGATGCCATTCACAGACTAGAACCTAACCACAAGAAAGGTGGCAAGCAGAAATCGTGATTTTGACATAAAACACCAAAAAAAAGTTTTACAAAATGTTTTTTTAATTTTGAGTCTTTCTGTAAAAAACCGGCTTGAAAAAGTTAAGCCATGTTCACAATGAGTGTGGCACTGAGTGTGAGATTTAGAGTGGTTTTAACGTGGGAAGAGCTGTACTTTTTTTTCTTCACTGAAACTTTTTTTTCTTTGGTACCATTTTGAAGCTAAGATTCAGGGCTTCAAAATTAGATATTGACAAGCAACATTTGATGAAAAAAATTGGTGTAGAAATGCTTAGGTCACACTCAGGTCGACACTCGACGGGATGCGGGCCTGAGTGCGGTCCTAAATGCGTACCTAAGCATTTTTACCCCAATTTTTTTTCATCAGATGTTGCTTGTCAGTACAGTCGAACCTCGATTTAGTGGCACCCCGATTTAGTGGCACCTTGAGGGCGATTTGGTTGGCCAGAGTTGGCCAAACTTGGCCAAAGTTTACCCCCGATTTAGTGGCACCTAAGGCTTGGTCCCTAGGGGTGCCACTAAATCGAGGTTTGACTGTATCTCATTTTGAAGCTCTGAACCTTAGCTACAAAATGGTACCAACAGAAAAAAGTTTCAGTCAACACGCCAAATCTCGCACTCAGGTCGATACTCATTGTGAACGTGCCTTCATGATAAAAACAAAAGGTGCAAAAATTGGCCCGCTCTGTAGTATGAGCTCTATTTCCGAGTTATTATTTTTTCAATATCTACAACAACCAACAATAAATCATGCGCAGTCTTGTAGAAGCCTTTGCTTTGCTGATCTTGGGCTATAATAATGGCCGTTTTAGCTGCTTCTGGGTACATCTTCAATTTCACGTAGAATTGAAACAAATATTTAGGATTCTCAAAAAAACAGTTGTAAAAACGATGAAAGTCTAAACCGAAAACCAAACCTTTGGAATGCCATCAGTTTCACCCAACAAATAGTCGATCAGTCTGTAAACCAAATTTCTGTCCTCAGATTCAGCCGCGAATTCTACAGCAAGACGGGCAGCAGTGTCCTCTTCTTCAATTGTGAAATTGGTGTTGTTTAGACGACCACTGCTATTCACTTGCATAAGGTTGTCTAGCGCCTATAATTCCACAAAGTTATTATAATATTAGAAGGGGCAGCAAGCAGTGGTAGGAAAAGACCAAGACCACATCAGACCGATCAGACCAGACCAAGACCAGATCGCGGAAGACCAGACCGGTCTGACTCGGTATAGACTAATTTTTTTCAAGCAGAAATATTTCAAAATTTTGCGGAAGACAGTTTTGCAGTCAGACAATTAATTTTATTACATTTTTTTTTTCATGAAATATTTCAGATCAGGCGGATAAGACCAGATTTGACTTAATATATTTTAATGAGGCATACTTGTAACTATGAGTCTAAATTTTGCGGGCAAACAGTTTTCACGGCCATATAAAAGGTTTTATTTATTTTTTATAACAAATATTTCAGATTAGACCCGTAAATCATTTTCAATCGTATAAAAGCAGATCAGGCCAAAAAAAGACCAGGGAAAAAAATATATTTAGTCTAGACCGGATCAGACCGGCCTGGGCTAGTCTCTAGCGGTCTGGTCTTGGCCTGGTCTTTGCCCATCTCTGGCAGCAAGGCAAACCATATCATCTAATTTCATTCATCACTATATATATTGCAGACCCAGGGATGCCGTAAAATCAAAGTTCGACTGGTAAAATATCGATAAGCGACACTTTATTAATTTTTTTGGACAATTTTGATGAAAAAATCGTCAATTTTTAAGGAAAGAATTTTGGGAAATCCATCCTTAAAGAGGCATGCTCGTGCGTTAAGGCGCGAACCAGCAGTTTTTTCCGAATTTTTCCGAGTCGTCCCATTTTTCACTCGTTCTGCGTCAAATCTGATATAGATGACCTTATACAGCTTTGAAAAACTAGACAGAAAACTTAAAAATCTAGACGAGAACGAATGTAAAAATTTATCGAGAAAGAAAAGAACTGCTGGTTCGCGCCTTTTCTCCCCATCGGGCACGATCATGCCCCTTTAAGACTAAAATTCGAATCCGTTGAGATCAGATCAAAAACATTTTCATGAGCTGAGATAGAGCTGTTTTGAGTAGATAAGTCAGAAATTTCGGAATCACATACCTACTTTAGTAGATATCTCAGCTCATAAATTTTTTTTGATTTAATCTCAACAGACTCGAATTTAGGAAGAAATTTTTGTCAATAAGGACGGCTTTCCCAACACTTTTTTCTTAAAAATTGACGATTTTTGGTCAAAATTTTCAAAAAAATCTTAAAGTGCCGCTGATTGATAGCCGTCCGTTCGACTGTAATCGACGTCAAATTAAAAAGTGAAAAAATCATAAATATCAAATTTAATTTTTTTATTTTTTCCCCGAAAAATTCAAGCCAAAATTTAGGAAAAGATCCAGACTGTACTCCGAAAATTTCAATAGCATGAGAAATATCGAATAGATTTCTAGTCCGAACCTAAATCTTCTCTGCAAAATCTGTAAAAAAAGCTAAAGCGCTCTTTTTTATGTTTAAAAAAAAAGCCATGTGGGATTGGGAAATTGTGTGCATGACTACTTTTTGGACCTACCATAGAAAAGTTTTTAGCAAGTCCAGCAAATCGCCCAGCCATTAACAAACTGGGTCTTTGAAGGGTGTAGTAATCAGCTAATTGAGCAAACAGTTGAGAGTGGTTGCTGCTGGTGCTATGTGCAGCAGTTGTGGTCGTCACAACAGAAGACTCCAATGAATTGGCATACACATTCATGCGATCACAACTTTCGGCCAGTTCGTAAGCTTCCTGCATGAAAAAATTCATTTTCGTAATTTTTTGATATCAGATTTTGGTGCTGCTGTAATAATTATTAGGGAGAGGGGGGGGGTATATGACAGTAGCGCCAGATTTTTTTATTTGTGAATCCATACTCCAGGACGTCAGCCCAAAAACCACGGGTCACACAGATCCACATCTAAGGGTCACACATCTAAGGGTAAATCGACTATGCTATACACGATGGAGGTAAAAAAACTGTACAGACATTCAGAAACAATTTTTCAGCCGACGCGCAGTTGACCTGCTGCCCAAATTTACGAATTTGACCCGCGGGTCATCGACCTGCGAGTCACCCAAAAACCGGGCTCGAACATTATACTCGGAAAAACTGCCATTTTTATGCTGCAGAGCAGGGTCGATTTTTTATGAATCTGTTAAAAGCGATGAAAAATTATTTCTGGGAGCCGAGATAGAAACAAAAAGGTTTTCAAAAATTGACCCGTAACCCGCGTGAGTCTGAGGATAGCTTATGTAAATAAGTTTACTTGATAGCACTGTGAAAGCACCAAAAATTCGATGGCTGACTCATTGTTGCCCAATTCTGTGAAAAATCTGCAAAATGAAATTGGGATTGTAAGATAACTGTCAAAAGCGAAGACTGACTTGGCCACCATTTTAGCCCCTTCAATACTTCTGCTCTCCTGTGCCAAACGAACTGCCTCTTCGGGTCTGTTCAAGTGTTTCAGCAATAGACTAATCATATGATCGTAGTCACGAGCTTTGGAATAGACCTCAAAAGTGGGAATTTAGGGTTTTTTTATATTATATAGCCAAAAATCACTTCAAATGCTTTGTCATACTTCTTCTCACTGGTCAAAATTTTTCCATATTGAGATAATATTTTGGGAGACCGGACTTGTCCGATCAGCTCATTTACTTTTATCCTGAAATAGCCGAAAATTATTGAAATATAAGAAGGTGTGCCTGTAGTGGCAACAACCGTGCACCAAGTGTATGACTTTACCAGCAATCTCAGTTAAACCGGCACTCTCTAATAACCCGGCATCCCAAAAAGTCAATTTTACATACACCAAAATGGAATTTTTGACAAAAATTCGAAAAATTATTTTTTTAACTGATGCAGTGTCGATTCGGTGTCTGTAGTACAAAAAAGAAAAAGTATAAATCAAATTGTTTTTCTCACTTGCTTCATAATTTTACTTTTTTGCTACATTTAGCAACGATGTTGTAATGAATGATACCTCATTAGAAACTAGAGTCATAGGGCAAAGTAATGGTGTTAACATAAGGTAAGGGAATTGGGCGCTACTTGGATATACCCCCCCCCCCAAACCAAATTTTTTCAAAGTGTTTCCAAACACCCTATATCGACCTAAAATGGCCTCAGAAGTTCAAAAAAGGCATTATTTTGAGTTCTGGTCAATAAAAAACTGATTTTTGAGACCACCCAAAATCACCCATTTTGACCATTTTTAAAGGGATTTAGGATTTAACCAAGCCCCCTGCGCCCCGAAGGGGCGCAGGGGGCTTGGTTGGTTAAATATGCGCGCACTCACTTACCTTAGACATAATTCCGAGCAAGACTCTTGAACAAAAATGTATTTAGAGACTATTTTGCCCAGCTCCAGTGACCAAAACATGATAAAACAGGTAAAAAGTCAAAATTTAAAAGTGTCCAAAACTCGATTTTTTTTTGACCAGAACTTTAAAATAATGTCTTTTTGAACTTCTGAGGCCATGTTAGGTCGATATAAGGTGTTTGGAAAGACTTTTAAAAAAAGTTGATTTAGGGGGGGGGTATATCCAAGTAGGGTCGAGAATTAAATAAAATCAAGCAAAAATAAAATTTGCCCCTAAAAAGTATATTTGCCTTAAAAAAGGTCACCCAAAAAATAACTCGGCACTCTCCTTTAAGCCGGCACTCTCTAATAACCCGGCACCCTAGAGGGTGATCGAAAATATAACCCGGCATACCGGCCTATTGGAGCGAATACGGTAATTGCTTTTATACTCAACGCCAACCAATTCTTGGAGCGGAGGAAAGAAGCCACAGCTCTGTCATAGAAAAGACCAGCTTCATAAAGTCTACCGGCTTCATCGAATTGCTGAAATCACACACCATGCTTCTATATATTTTTCGTAACACTATTAAATTTTAACCTTCATTTGCTCCAAAATGAGCCCACAGTCTCGCTTAGCTATTCTTCCAGGGGTCTCCAGCGCAGTTTGCACTCCTCTGGAAAAAAGTTATTATTTTTTGCTTAGTATTACTACTGGGCTAAATCCAACCTTCTCAAGTCTCCAGTGCGCAAGGCCATTCTGGCAATGCCTCCTTTACACACCCAATTATGCTCCTCCTCGTCTTCCAGCGAAGAGAATCCAGGTGTAACTGGCTTACCATCGCCCTCCTCCCTGTCTATCAAAGCATGCTCATAATGTCGCAGGGCCTCTTCGTGTTTTCCCCTGCAGCCGTATTGATACATTATTGGCAGATGAAACGTAGCGCTACTGTACAAGCCGATGCCGAATTTTTTTCGTTATGAAAACAACAGGGAGACCAAGCTGTTTTTCGGCACCGGCTTTTCCAGTATGCCCGAAAATGTAAATTAGCTTACAAAACTCCAGCTGCATAGCATATTCCTTGGAGATGAGTGGAAGTTCCTCAGGTGCTGCCTGCTTGGCCAGATTCAGAGCTCTGTCCCAGTGCTGGATGTCTCTGCGCATCTGCAATTGGTTGATGTTGTGTATTAGCACTTGGAATAAAAGCCACTTACATCCAAAGCGTTCCTGGGCTCTTTGGACCGGCAAAAAAGATCATCGGCAGAATCGAAGTCAGTGCCGAGGAGGGCAGTCACATGTCCAGCTAGTGTTAGAGCCTCTTCTGTGTACAATAGCTCTTCCAAACGCCACACCATGCCCACATCTCCAATGAACCGGAATATTCGAATGGCTAAATTGTTGGAGCAGTTGAAACAAGCCCCTACCCTCAGTCAAATCAGCTTGGGGAACCAAGGCAATTTTTTTAAATTTTTTATACCGATAATTTTTTTGTATAAAAATAATAAAAAATGTAAATACCGTATTTCCTCTCATAGAGCCACCGGTGGCTTTATTTTTTGGATGCCCGGAAATCTAAAAAATTTTAGGTCGATCTTGTGATTTTTGGGTGAAAATCCGGAATCGAAAAAGCAGAATTGGTACAGTTGTTTGGAAATATTACAAAATTTTCACTCTACCACTAAGTCGAAGGGTGGCTCTACTAGAGGAAATACGGTAAATGCTTTTTTATGACTTTAGGTGAGATAATAGTGCACTCAAAAAATTGCCTTGGTCCCCTAAGTTGATTGGACTGGGGGCTCAGGTTAAATTTAGCCATTGTTTTTACAACAAAATAAAATTTTTGCTGGTGGTAGACACTTTTCGTGGTTTTATCTAAGCCAAAATACCAATATTTCATTTATCAACTGACTAAACTCTTGCTACCTACCCAAATCAATGTTCATATCTTCTAAAGCAGCTTTGGAAAATAACTGCCAACTTTCTTTATCCTATAAGTTGAAAAGTTAATTTGGGGAATTCACTGATATAAACCTTCAAATGATCGCATATTCTCCAGGCGTTCCTCCATCTTTTCAGTGTAAGTGAGCCAATCAGCATTTCTTTAAGCTAAACCCAAGTTCATATACCTTTTAAAAATACTCAAGACTTTCCCTGCGAACGGACATAAATTGTGACCGGATCAGATCTGTGCACGAGCCGGCCCGAGCCCAGCCCGGGCATGCCTTTTTTGGTCTCGGACCGGGCTGAAGAGGCTTCGGGATGGCCCGAAAACCCTGTTCAAAGTAGAAGCCCAGCCATTTTCAAAATTCATCTATTTTCAAAAATTTCTTTTTTTTAACTTAAAAGGGCATGCCCGTGCGCGACACGGAAAAAAGACAGGGGCCAGCAGTTATTTTCTTTCTCAACAAATTTTTTACATGTCTTTTCATCTAGATTTTTTAATTTTTCTGCGTAATTTTCAAAATAAGAATAAGTTTATCCATATCAGATTTGACACAAAACAAGTCAAAAATGGAAAGATTAAAAAAAATTTGCTGGACCACGCCTTAAATTTTTGACACGCATGGGCACGCCCCTTTAAAGCCTGTCATTTACTATCACTGCTTTTTTCAAGATGAAAAGTGACCAGGATCAGGGAATTAAAATCAAAAATTTTTTTGATAGTTGTGAACAATTTATATGACGAGCCCTTCTTTCCGCGCTCAGGTTCGGTTTATTTTTAAAAACCCTTTTGGGCCGAGCATAAATTTTCGAGTCCGGGCCCGCCAGACCGCAAAAAGTGGGCACGTAGACAGGTCTGGACCGGGCACTTCTTTTTTTTAAATAGCCCAAAAAATCAAAAAGGCAAATTTGTATCTGGTCGGTTGTATGCCCTCCGAAAGCACCCACCTCAGTGTGCTGTTTTCCCTCAAACACAGTGTCTGTCTTGTGCGATTTCAACAAAATAGTGTTGACTCGTCCATTGTGTGTATGACAGTAGACTATGCCTTTGGACAACATCTGCGCTAAGTGGAACTTATTACAATGGCTTTTTCACATAATTTTTTTACCAAAGGTATATTGCCATAGGGAATGGCCAGAGTGCTGATGTGGTTTAACGTCTGCTCTTCCTCTACAAGATAACCAAATAATTGCCGATTATATGAAAATGCAATGAAAACCTGGTTTGCGTATGTTTTAGAGACCACAAACACATAAATAGAACTTCCATCATGGATTACAAAGGAGTCTCGATCGATGGTGAAAGTTTCCCACAGACAATTCTTGTACTGAAATTACTATTTATCCTTTAATAAAGCTTCTATCCAACAGGGACAATTCTTTGTGTGTAGCACCGTGTTTTCAACCTATTTTTTGAACCGACTCTCGCCAAAATGTAGCTAGAAATCAGGGCTAAATTTTTAGTGTATGACATGTTGAGTTGACATGAGTTTGAAATGAAAGGGCTTAGGCTTAGGCTTTTTTTTAGGAAAGCTAAGCCTAAGCCGGTCGAAGCTCTATGTAACGCTCACCCTAAAATTTAGTCCCCACCTAGGATCCGAATTTTCGAAGGCTTTTGACAGTTCTGTTTTAACAGTCTAGAACCAAAACTAAGCTGAACTAAAACAGAACTGGCAAAAGCTTTCAAATATCGAGGCAACAAATTGCCGGACCCTAGGCGGGAACGAACTTGAGGGGTGTCGTTATACCGTATTTCCTCTAATAACTCACCCGGGTGAGTTATTTTTGGATCGCTGAAAATTGGAAAATTTTGAGGTCGATCTCGAGATTTTTGGGTGAAATATTAAATTTAAAAACTGGAATCGGTAGAGCTCGTGGGAATTAAGAAAACGCAAAAAAACAGCTTTGCAAAATATTTGTTCCGAGCTGAGATATAGGCCCTCAAAGTTGAGGGGGGTGAGTTATTAGAGCAGGGTGAGTTATTAGAGGAAATACGGTAAGTCAAAAAATATTGTCACAAATAAAAAGTTTTGTTTTTTTAGAAAGCGCTCTTTTAACCCTTAGCAGACGGCTGATTTTCAGACCCCTCTAAAAATTTTTTATAGGCGTTCGTCCAAATTTTTTCACAGAGTTTGTACGTATCAAAAAGATCAAGATTGGGAAAAAAAATTTGGTTTATGTGACTTTTACGAAAAAATCACTTTTTTGCCTTGGTCCTCCTTACCTTTTGAAATTTTGGCTCATACAGTTTTTAGGAAAGTTCAGTTTTTCGTTGACATATGTTAATTCTGAGGCCAGATTCGTGCTCAGCGTGGTCAATTTACTGATAGAAGTGTAATCAGTAGAAAGGAATGAGTTCATTTGAAAATACGGGTGTTACCTTGGTCTCCCTGTGGTTTAAAAAACAGTAAGTACGTAAGGGGAGACCAAGGCAAAAAAGTGATTTTTTCGTAGAAGTCACATACAGTCGAGTCTCGATTTAACGATCACCCGATTTAACGATCACCTGGATCGGTCCCTTCAATAATAAATTCCGTCAAATTAGCCCTCGATTCAACGATCACTCTCGATTTAACGATCACCTGGGTCGGTCCAGGGTGATCGTTAAATCGAGACTCGACTGTACCGTATTCACTCTATTTATCGCCCACGTTCTAATTAACGCCCACCCTTAAGGACCTATATCTCAGTTTGAAAAAATTATTTTGCAAATCTGTTTTTTGCGTTTTCTTAGTTACCACGAGTTTACCTGATTCCGCTTTTTAAATTTTGGTTGAGCATCCAAAAATCTTAAAATGGAAATATTTTTTTTCCGATTTTTTAAGGGTTGAAAAATAAACGCCCATGGGCGATTAAAAGAGTGAACACGGTAACACCAAATTTTTTTTCCCAATCTTGATCTTATTTGATATGTACAAACTCTTTAAAAAAAATCGGATGAACACCTATAAAATTTTTTTAGAGGGGGTCTCAAAATCAGCTGTCTGCTAACGGTTAAAAGGATATACAGTTCGCCGAAAGATAAAAAAATTCCCACATGCAAAAGTGTTCCAATTTGAGGAATCTTGGACAGGCAGTCGTCCACAGAGTAGACATAGGCATCATGCCTTTCATCTATAAAGCATATGCGTATTCCCTGGTTCTCCACGAAGATGGATTTGGTTTGACACGTGTGCTTATAGTCACTGACTGTGCTTTGATGGGCCAAAGAAAAGTAGTAGATGTACTTGTTCTAAAACAAAACAGTGTTTTTTAATGGAGATATAATTTCAAGAAACCTTGGTGGCATATATAAAAAACTTTTCGCTGAGCTCAGCATCACAAATTCCTTGATTCATAGGCGATTGGTTGGCTGCATGCTGTTGCTCTACACTTAGCTCGTTGTTATCAGGGAAAATTCGACTATCCATCCATTCAACCATGCCTTCTCCTTCACCCTCCTCTCGCTGTTGGGCTGGTGGGATCTGCAAATTTGGATACAGTTGCTGAAAATTTTTTGAAAGATCGAATTAAATTACAGTGTTCCTAATAAATTAAGCGCAATACTTTTTTTTCTAGTAAATATACCTTTTTCTGTACAAAATCTGATTTTGTACCAAATTTACTTTTTTCTGTACCAATTTACTTTTTTCTGTACCGCATCCGATTTTATCTCCAAGACCAACCAAATTCTGCAAAATTTTCGACATAAAATGACTTGGATTGCTCAGAACCCCACCCTCGAGTGGCCAGAAGCCCCTAAAAGTTGGTTTTTTTGGGGTTGATTGAAGGAGGGTGAACTTTTTACGATCATTCGATTAGGCGGATCAGAATTCCAGTCCGATTGGCTTAATCGCTCGGAATTCCAGGTTTATGGTGGTTTTGAGTGGTCTAGGGTGAAATTCTGAGCAATTAAGCCCATCGGACTGGAATTCTGATCCGCCCAATCGAATTTCGCAAAAAGTTCACCCCCCCCCCTTCAATCAATCTCCAAAAACCAACTTTCTGGGGCTTTTGGCCACTCGAGGGTGAGGTTGTGAGCAATCCAAGTCATTTTATGTCGAAATTTTGCAGAATTTGGTTGGTCTTGGAGATAAAATTAGGTTTGGTACAGAAAAAAGTAAATAAGGTACAAAATAAAGTATTGCCCATAAATTAAGCCTAAACCGGCACATCACCTAACTTTGAAAACTCTACTAAAAGCTCTACCCATTCTAATTTTTAGATTTTGGTTGAGCACACAAAATAATCGAGATCCAGCTCGAATTTTCACGATTTTCGGGTGTTTCAAAAATAGCCTTCAAATATACCCCCCCCCTTTTTCCCAGTGGATATTTTAGAGAGAATGCGATGAAGAAAAAATAGCTACTCGGTTTTAGCAAAAAATTATGGGGGGGGGGGGTGTTGGTGAAACGTAGGAGGTGTTGGGGGTGTAAAACCGAGTAGCGCCGAATTTGTTTTTTAAAAAGTCAGTAACTTAAAGGGTACTAATTTACCCTGACTCCCCAATTTAGATTTTTAAAAAATGACCCAAAATTAGGCTGCATAGACAACGCAAAATTGAAAAAAGTTTTTTTTTCGAAACGTCTATATCACAAAGTTAGCAATTAAGCTAACTTTTACTACTTCCTGAACTGAAAATTTTGTCAAAAAAGACCATCTAACATCTAAGGCAAAATTCATGGTCTTTAGTCTAGAAAGTGTTCAGAATTTTTTTTACCCTTTTCTAAGCAAAAAGAATTAATTAACTTTGGGTCATTAAAAAATTTCAATATCTGGGTGAGGGTGCATAGGTGCACAATAATGAATTAATTTTTTAAATAGACAATTACCTTGTGCAGATGTACTTTGCCATCCAGCTTTGCCATCACATATTCTCTATTGAGTCGAAGCTTGGATACAGTTGTTAGGTATTCATGCTCATAGACAAGATTGTAGGCTACAGCAATTTATTGCACAGTTAATTACCAGCTATAGCTAAATCTCACTGTTTTTGCGTATTTCATAGAACCAGGCACGGTTATTAAGCACTACAGCCACATGTTCTGCAAATTAAATTTTTTTTTGGAAAGCACAATACTTCAGAAATGTGTATATTCTTATGCACCTGTGTGGGCTATTAGGACCCAAGAAAAAGTTACCTGGACCTACAGCTAGCAGGGATGGTTCTATTTTAACGTTCATGGTCAGACAGGGCTGCTGAAATCATATTGTTTATAATGCTAGGGGAAAGTAAGCTAAAAGAAAGCGCCAAACCATATCCCCATCTTTGTAGAGGGTCACTTCAGTGAGTGAGGAAAGCACTCCAATGCAGCTTTGGTAGGCAGCTGCCATAATTGGCAGGGTGGTGAGATAGATGGAGAAAGAGCCTGACTTCCCACTCACAGCTGTCAGCGAGCCATCTTCTGATGCAGAAACTTGCACCAAACCTAGATTAAAGAATGTAGTAAGAGAGGCACTTTTTTATTCCACCTTTGTCTTCTGAATCAACATCCACAAGATCTGATATTTCATTTAGCTCATGTAGTTCACGAATTTTCAGTCTAAACATTTTTACTATATTTTCCAAAAACATTGATATTTTTCGTAAGTGTTTATGGGGCTTTGAAAATAAAAATTTCACTTTGTGATCTCAAAAATTAGGAGCCCAAATATAGAAAAATATTAAAATAAAGGATAGAACAAAGTATTCAGCTGAGGATTCGTCATTTGTTTTGTTATTTTTGTGATTTTTTTGTAAGCCAGTACAATCGCCCCTCGATTTAACGACCTTTAAAAAGTTCGTTCCCATTTAGGGTCCGACACTTTTTAAGCCTGATTTTGGAATTCCTTCTTCAGCTCTAATTCGTCAGTCTAGTCCTAAGCAGTGTTTCCAAAATGAAAAATGAAAATTTTCTCATTTTCATTTTCTATGAGAAAGTGAAAATGAGAATTTTTCATTTTCATTTGATGAAAATGAAAATTTCTCATTTTCACTTTCTCATAGAAAATGAAAATGAGAAATTCTCATTTTCATCGAATGAAAATGAGAAATTCTCATTTTTCACTGAAATTTTCATTTTCTCATTTTATTTTTTCAAGAGATTCTTACCGCGAAAGATACTGAAAACTTCTCAGTTATTTCTTGTTCATTTGTTTAATGTGGAGGTTCAGTAATAAATCGTCAACATCCAGTTGTTTATTTTCATTTTTGTAACCCTACAAATGTGTTATTTCGATTATTACTCTATTTTATATTTTGTGTTTCGCCACATCCTTCTCATGTCAAAAGTGCATTGATGAACAAATGTCAGTGCTTCAATATAATTGGGAACGTTACGGACTATCACTGGAACAGTGAGTGCCAGCTGGCGCCAAAACATTTAAAGATCGTTGACGGTGCGGAAATTTCCAAGGCTGAGTCCGGTGCTGCCAAGGGAGTTGTCGTAACGCAACGACCACTGAAAATTTCTAAATTTTGCAACACTGCTTAAGATGATTTCACTCACTCTTTGTAATCCATCTATCCTTTATTAGGCAAAACGAATAATTTGAAACATCACTATTGCAATAAACAACAGTTGTGAATTTAATAACAAAAATTCAGTACGATTTCGTAGACTTCTGGTGGCTAATCCTGCCTGCGAAAAATATCTTTCCACTGGAGCACTTGTGGCGGGAACACTTAGTATTTCGAGAGAAAGGACAGCTAGTTGATGGCAATCCTAAAAGTCTCACTTATTTTTATGTCCACCAAGAGGTAAATATCAAACCGATCAGAGGTAACTACACCAATAGTTTATCGCATCAACATTCGAGTCACCAATGCACACGCTCTGCACATTATGAAGCACATTTAGGATCAAAGACTTAGATCGGACACCTCTACTACTTCCTAAATAAATAGCTGTTAATATTACAAGTTGAAATTCAGGCAAATGACCTTCAAATTATTAAGCGAGAGGACGAGTGCACGAGTGTATTCGAGACAGTGAGATATGGTGACAGTCTTCTCAGCCTGAACTCTTTGGAGCACTTCAATAAATGGTCCCCGATTTTGGCAATCTAGCGCAGATACTAAACTTTTTTAGATCTATCTATCTGCGTTTTGAAATTGCAAAATGTTTACCTCTATATTATTTTCTGTGGGGGGAAACCAGTATTCACCCTAGGAATGCTGAGGACATGCTCTTCCAGTTCCAGAAAACACTTGATAACTTCGATTGCCGAGCCCAGCGTGTAGCAGACGGAAATTTAAGTCTATAGTTTGCAACCAATTCAAGATCCTACGACGCAGCTTTTCAGTAACTTCAATGAGACAATCATGAATGAAAAAGAGAAAAAACAGTTCTACCTTGAAATTTTTGCTCAATAAGTCGACGAAATGGCGAGCAGCAGGATGCAAAAACGAACTAATTGAGATCGATGGAATAGCCAAACCGTTTGTGAATGCTACTTCTATCTTTTCTAACCTAGAAGCTCTCCAAGATATAAAATAGGCTATAATAGTATAAAAATGTATCCGATTCATCACCATCACTCAGAAATGACATGCCGACGTTTCTTAAAAATTTTCAATAAAGATTGGAATAAGCGAAAAAAAAAATCAGTGAAATTAATGTAGCTGAGAATTTCTGAATATTTTTCTAACGGAGAATATAGAGAAAATAAGTAAACGATGAAAATGAGAATTTTCAGTGAAAAATGAGAAATTCTCATTTTCATCAAATGAAAATGAGAACTTCTCATTTTCATTTTGTAGGAGAAAATGAAAATGAGAAATTCTGATTTTCATTTTGTAGGAGAAAATGAAAATGAGAAGTTCTCATTTTCATTTAATGAAAATGATAATTTTCTCAATGAGAAATTCTCATTTTCTCACTGAAAATCTCATTTTCATCGTTTTCTCATCATCATTTTGGAAACACTGGTCCTAAGTATCTTAAGGATCCCGATTTTACCAATTATTTTTCAAACACTAAATGATTTTGTTAAAAAACTTGTTAGCCTCGATTTAACGAACCACTGTTCTTAAAAATCGAGGATTTAACGAACCACTGTTCTTAAAAATCGAGGGGCCTAAGTCTTTTTTTAGCGAAATCATTTAGTATCTGAAAAACAATTGATAAAATCACAATCCTTGTGATATTTCGGACTGGACTGACGAATCAATCAATTTCAAAATCAGGCTAAAAAGTGTCGCACCCTAGGCGGCAACAAACTTTTTAAAGGGTCGTTTAATCGAGGGGCAACTTTATCAGTTTTCAAAATTTTAAGAGTCATATGCAAAACTCACAAATTATCTCCGATGGAATAGAGCTTTTTCATGGGCACATTGATGGAGAAATAGGCCAAATGGCTCTTATACTCTTGAATAGAGAACACTTCTTGGCTTACTTCAGACGCCTTCTCGGCCGACAAACAGACAATAAAGCCCTTTTCAAACCCAATCAGTAGGCTGCCATTTCCAAACCTATAGACAAACAAAGTTTGTACAAATTTTACTTTTATGTAAAATCCAACCAATTAGTCCTCATAATATTTCCATAGCGTTCTTGGAATTGTAGATTAGTGGGTTTTCCGGCTCGTTCAATCGAACAATCATCAAATTTTTGTGTCCCACAATGGCACTTATCTGCAAACTCAACTCTGGTCCGACAAATAACTATTAATAAGAATTGCTGAATGGGAATATATTCCCGGAATATGGCCAAATTATTTTTACAATGGCATTATCGTTTATACATTTTTTGTAATTTTTAGAGAATGTAACTAAATTGTCGCCACAAGAGACTTAATTCTTGCTCGTTTTTTGGTTTTTTTGGCAAAAATTGCCTAAAACAGAAAGGGGCAAGAATTCATTCTTTTGGCAGTGCTGATGACATGACCGGAGCCCGGTTTCGGATTCCGGTCCCAATACCATAAATCTGGTCCAAAATTCCTCCAGTCGATGAAAAAACTGGAATCCGATCGGATTTCTGGATTTGATAACACTTATGATAACTTACGTTGATAACTGTTGAATTTCTCATACAGTCGAAACTCGAACAGTTAGTGTACACCCTGGGACCGGCTTCAGGTGTACACCATATCAAGTTCATTCTAGTCATTTTAATTAACCGCTGACCAAAGCTATTGGTCCAGGTGTACACTATATCCAATTGTAGACTATATTGGGTGCACGCCAGGGCTGCATCGGAACCGGAAAAAAATCGGAACGGAAATCTGGAATCGGAACTCCAGAATTTTCGGAATCGGAATTCGGATTTCGGAACTTGACCTATTTTTCGGAATTCGGATTTCGGAACTCAAAAAGTATCGGATTTTGGAATTCGGATTTCGGAAAATTTTTGAGCTGCAAAAATAAGAATCAAAATTTCAGGATTTTTTTTATTCTTATTTTTTATAACACAAAACAGTGCCCTTTATTACAATGCGAGGATGGGGTTTTGCCTTGGTCCCCTGTTGTTATTTTTTGTGGTTTTTTAGGCTCAAGCTTAGGCAAGGGTCAGTTCAAACAGTTCAATCAGCATCAATATTTAAAGTTGTAAGCGGTCAAGCCCAAGCAACCAGGATACACCCGAACCACCAGGATGGAGCCCGAACCACTGGCTACATACAAACCACCGAATGGGGCTCGGACCAGATTCTTGTCGGCGCCAGTGTCTCGCCAGATAGTAGAAGAAAGAGCCGGCCATGAGGTAGAAACTGGACATTGGCGTGGAGAAAATGGTAAGATTGTCCAGCGCCTTGGCGACATTTGCGGTTCTCAATTTGCAGACGCGACAAATGGCGGACGGGTGTGGGCGGACTCGACATTTGCGGCCCGAAAAATGCGGATGAACATTTGCGGCCCGACATTTCCGGACCGACAATTGAGGACCGTTACTTGCGGCCCAACATATTCGGATGGTCTTTAGAGAACACGACTTTAGCGGACGCAACGCGGACAACACCGTCATTTTGCGGACTGACAAATGCGGACCAGCTTTTTTGCTCTCGATATGCCTCTTTCGACATCAAAAATGTCCATAAATGTCGCGTCCGCGGAATAATGCGCCCTCCAAAGACGTGTCTTCTAAAGTCGCGTCTGCAAATGTCCATTCGCATTTGTTGGGTCGCAAATGTCGGTACGCAAATGTCGGTCTACAAATGTCGCGTCCGCCGATGTCGTTCCGCTAATGTCGGTCCCGAAAATATCAAGTCGCCAATGTGCATCCGCAAATTGAGAACCGCAAATATCGCCACGCCTGTTCAGCCTGATAAGGAAATTCGCAGTAATTTTTCACTAAGGAATTGTACGAAAAACCCAGAATACACATCAGAAGTTCTGATTCAGAACGGTACGTGACACCATAGTCTCGGCCACAATAGCCTCACGCCATAATAGTCTCTGACACATTTGAATCGGGTTAATTTTTTTGTCTTAACAGGAAGCTGTAGCTAAGTACAAACAAAGTTTGTGTTTTAAAAAGGAGTGACCCTGACTGTGACCTGGGGTTTTTTTGATAAAATGTAGAGCTTGCCTAAATCCCATGTGAATTTGGCTCCCACCTATAAAACTCAATCAAAATTTTAGAAATGACCCATGGCTCATTGGTCAGTTATGAAAAACTATGATACGGCTATCGAGGTGTTCTTAGCACTTTGAGTGACCCTTTTACCACGTTTTGTGGACCTTCAGAGCTGGGTAGCCAGATTCGTCAGAAACTTGGGCACGCTCTGCAAGAATATGCAGAAAAAAATTTGTCGAAGTCACAGTCACAGTCAGGGTCCCCTCCCTTGTTAGCTTACCGTATTTCCTACCGGTGCGCTTATTTTTCTGACCCCGATATCTGAAAAATTTCGGTTGCTCAACCAAAATCTAAAGAGATGTAAAGTACAAACTTTTAGATATTCAGAGATAACTTTTCGGCTGACCCGTGTGTTATTGACCTGCTCTTTTTATCTTTTTATCGAGGTAAAAATTATGGCTACGAGCCGAGATGGAAACAAAAAGGTGTTTTAAAATATTGACCCGTGGCCCGTGGGAGTATGAATGGCGCCTTAGAATTGTCCAAAGATAATCAGACTCTACAAGGTGCCAACTCACCTCGTGGTTTTGTGAAACGGACGTCGTTACTTATTCTGACCTCCCACTAGAAGGGTAGTCATTTAAGAGAGGGCCGTTAGTTTAGAGTCGGCTTTTTGTCAGAGCGTTTGCTAAAACATTTGCGGTAATCTATGATCCTCAATTTTTAGTTTCGATATTTACGCTGAAAAATGTCTGGCTGGAAGGCTTACATCGGTTGGTAGAAATGAAAATGTATTTTTAAATTAATTTATTCTTTAGATACTTTGACCGAAAGCTGCGAGGGGATCGAAAAGGCCGGTTCGTTACTTGTAATTGATTTATTTTGGACAGGCTAATTGGAGTTCTTTGTAGCCATCATCGGCTTGGAGGATGGATCTGTTTGGGCTTGCTCAGAAGGCGACAGCGAGTTCAAGGTAAGTGTGGGTTATCCTTGCATGATCACAGTGAACATATTGTAGGCCACTGAGGCAGAATTAAAGACTCTTTGCTCTCTCTTCAATGACTTGGCTTCTGTCCAATGGTAGGATTGATATGTTGACCCCTCTTCGACTAAAATTGATTTTGTAATTTAGGTTGGTGTTGATCTCGAAGGCATTCACTACATCGGTTAGTAAAGATTTCTCTTTTCTATTCGATCTCATTATCTCTTAATTCTTAGTACCAAGAACGGATGAGAATCTGATCTTCGGCAAGAAAGACAAAAATGGCTTCTTCGCGGTCAAGACTTCAACTGGTGATTCTTTATGCATTTTTGTCCAAATAATCAGTTTTATTTATTTAGCTGTTCTTATCGCTATCTACCGAGGGAGGGCGCTGCTGGAAGCGAGGCTCGTCTGGCTGTGGAGAAGATGAGCGCATACTTGACAGAAATCGGCTATTGATTCGCCTTTGGCACCAATTATGTGTGAGTTGTTGAATATTAAATTGTGTTGTCACCAATAAAGATGCGTTTGTTTGTGTTATTTTGACTATGGGTTAGTTTTCGTATAGGTCAGCTTGTGTTTGTACCAGGGCTGTGTCGGAACCGGAAAAAAATTGGAACGAAATTCGGAATCGGAACTCCAGAATTTTTGGAATTAGGATTTCGGAACTTGACCTATTTTTTCGAAATTCGGATATTGGAATTAAGAACTCAAAAAGTATCGGGTTTCGGAATTCAGATTTCGGAAAATTTTTGAGCTCTAAAAATAAGTATCAGAATTTCAACATTTTTGTTACTCTTATTTTCTATAACGCACAAAACAGTGCCTTTATTACAATGCGAGGATGGGGGTTTGGCTTGGTCCCCCTGTTGTTATTTTTGTGGTTTTTTAGGCTCAAGCTTAGGCAAGGGTAGGTAGCCAGCGTATGCTGAGATGGACGTGAACATGAGTCTTAGATATGTTTGAGTCCGTCCTAATTTTCGCTGGCCTACCCTTGACTAAGCCAAAAGCCTAAAATATAACAAAAACAACAGGAGGACCAAAGCGACCCCCAATATATGGCCCAAACAGTTCAGTCAGCATCAATATTCAAAGTTGTAAGCGGTCAAGCCCAAACAACCAGGATACACCCGAACCACCAGGATGGAGCCCGAACCACTGGCTACATACAAACCACCGGAATGGGGCTCGGACCAGATCCTTGTCTGCGCCTCAAACGTTGCAGATGTATGACGGGAACATAGAAAAAATATAAGAAAACATAGAAAAAATAGAAAAAATTAGAATTTGGTTAGCAAATACTGAGAAAAAGCTGAATTTGATTTCATTGCAAGACAATTTACGGTTTTCGGATTTAGGAATTCGGAACTTGACATTTTTTCGGAATTCGGATTTAGGAATTCCGACGCACCCCTGGTGCACGCAAAGGCGTAACCAAGGGGGAGGAGAGGAAATGAGATAGCAAGGCTATAGCCCCCCCCCTTACCAGGATTTTTTATGCTTTTTAGCCATTGTGTATGCTTATATATGCCTATGAGTTTCGGCTGTATATTACACGATAATTTCTACAGTTATAAATCAGTAAACCGGATCTGGTCTTTTGACCTACGGGAATCCTAATACGGTAAATTTCACAAATCCGGTCCGAAATCCGTCCGGTGACCTAAAGCATGGTGACCGGCCAGTTAGCGAGAAGGTCAGTTAGCGATGGCCAGTTAGCGAAGGTTTTTTTCAAAATTTTTGATATTTTTTGCCATAAAAGTACTCTTTTTGTGGAAAACAGTTTTTCTGGGCCACTCAGTAGCTGAAATTTCCTTAGGAATCCGAATCAAAAAACAGAATTTCAAAATAACGCGTGGTCGCTGAGATATGACCTAAAGTTGGATGGTAATCATTTAAAAATGACAAGCACGCAACTTTAGGTCATATCTCAGCGACCACGCGTTATTTTAAAATTCTGTTTTTGATCCGGATTCCTGAGGAAATTTCAGCTACTGGGTGGCCAAGAAAAACTGTTTTCCACAAAAAGAGTACTTTTATGGCAAAAAATGTCAAAAATTTTGAAAAAAAACCTTCGCTAACTGGCCATCGCTAACTGACCTTCTCGCTAACTGGCCGTACACCCTAAAGCATCAGCACTTTTTGGGGCAACAATCAAATTTGAACCATTTTTTAATAAACTTTCTTGTACTCGTTGATTTTTTAAAGGACCATGGTTTTTGCGCGCAGCGACTGTCCCCGCCAATTCAATTTTTTTCCTAATCATTGAACTTCTGTACAGATTTTTCAACTTGGTTTCTAACAAAAAAAGGCCTAGAATTTAATTTTAGGTATAGTTTGTTAGAAACCAAGTTGAAAAGTCCGTACAGAAGTTTAATGATTAGGAAAAAAATTTGAATTGGCGGGGACAATCGCTGCGCGCAAAAACCATGGTGCTTTAAAGAATATGACCTAAAAAAGATTTCCGAAAAAATCCCGTATTTCCGCAAACATAATGGCCGGCCATTTCAGCAACATTGTAACTAACAAAGTCCTCATCCTTGTCACTCTTCTCGACATTCCCACTTCCAGCCCTCACGTCCATGCGACGAAAGCGAGTGAATTGGAAACACTCGATTTCACCGTTGCAGGAAAATGTCTTAAGAGTGTCGCCATTTTCAGTGTTATTGATAGTAATTGTCTGGTCGTCAGAGCCCAGACCAAAAATCTGTCCATCGTGGCTAAAGTCTCCAGTGCGAATTGCTCTCTGGTGTTCCCCATTATTGGCACCTTTCTAAATATATAAATTGAGGTTTGTTATTGTGGAGCAATTCTGGAATCCCCATTCTAATCGATTCTGGAGCTCCCACCTCAGCGAATCGCCTTGGTCCCCCAAGCTGATTTTTACGGTTTTTTTGTTTGTTTGATTAGATTTTTTCCTTGAGTTTAAATTTTTCAAAAAGAAATTGTTCAAAAATAAGAAAGGCGCATATAAAACCATAGAAAAAGCAAAATGAAAATTATTCAAAAAAAATCAGCTTGGGGGACCAAAGCAAAATATTTTTTTTTCCAAAAAGCAGCTTGGGGATTAAGTCAATTTGCTGGTCTGGGTGGACACAGCCCGGGACGTTTTAAAATTTCAAGCCAGGCTTGAAGCGCGAAAATTTTAAGCCGGGCTTTGGGCTTAAGCCGAGCCCGGCCGGACCGTAGCCAAAACTGAGCGGCCCGGGCCGTATTTCCGCGGGATGGGCCGTGAATTTTCGGGCCCGTGTTCACCCGGGTGGGTGTTTCAGAATTTAGTCGTAATTTCTACATAAAAATAGGCAAACCTAGAAGTGCGATGATTGAAAAGCACAATATTTCCCTTACTGTCTCCCACCAACAGCAGTGGTTGTGTAGGTGACCAGACTACTAGTGTTGGAAGAGCTCTGAAAAAAAATCATATCAAAATTTTTTTTCACATATAACAAAATATTTACTTGGCTCCAACCGAAAAGTCAATGGTGTGCACATTGTTGGCGAGAATTCATAGAGAACCATAGCCGAGCTAGTGGTAGTACCTCCAGCAATTGAATTGGTGGTGACCACGGCCAGCAACTCCCCTTCACTGTCCCATTTCACAAAGGCAACACTTCTAAAGAAAGTTTAAATGAAATTCGAAAACACAAGGTGAGGAAAAAAACTAGTTGGGTCACGAAAAAACGCGTCCTTTTTGCCTGCCCTTACTCTTTTTTGACACTAGGACGCCCACGTATTTGTCTTTGCTCAAAAATATCCATTTATGGAATGTGTGTTTTTACTATCCAAAGCTTTATTTGGGCAAGTGACCACGCAAAATGTATCCGTGACATACAGGGTGTTTCAAATTTTTCTGCCACTATTAAATGGTCATAGATTTCCACAGATCAAATTTTAACACAGTGTCAGTATTTCTGTGAACGCAGACCGACTTATTTTTTGACGGTAATTACTTTGGCATATAAAGTCGAAAACACGATTTTTGTTTGATCCCCCCTGTGGTTTTTGCCTTAGCCATCCAGAGGCATAAAATAGACCAGCATCCAAACCACAGGGGACCAAGCGAAAATTGTGTTTTTAAGATTACAGAAAAATTTGAAAAACCCCTGTATATCCACAAAAGACGTCTTTAAAATAGGTGCCAAATAATCCAAATGAGTGTGCCCCAGGGTGAACAGGAATTTTTTTTACAAAAAGTTATTGTATTTTGTGAAAATTGTTTGCGTCGAATAGAATCGCTTATTTATTTTAAAATTATTTCAAAAATTTCTATATAAATCTGAAGAAAAAGAGAACAGAAAAAAATTTGACTCTTCACTAAGACTAAAAGACCCACTCATTTATACTGAACTCTTCCACCACTTCGCCATACCGACTGTAGATGCGCACCAAACCACTTGTGCTGCAAGTGAACTACAGTCGTGAAATGATGATTTAACAAAAAATATCAAACAAACAAACCCTCCAACTGCTATGTGATTGCCACCTGGACGCCATTGGAAGTGGACTGGTCCATCACCAAAAACTAGTGTGCCAGTTTGTTCGCGAAACAATAGCTGGAAAGTAAGGAAGTGAAAGAAAAGCTTAAAATTATAAAACACGTTGCCGGACAAAACTTTTTTCTGCTACCAAAAAGACTATTTTGGCTGCAAATCGGCTTTTTTTGCTGCAAAAAAGTCTTTTTGCAGCAACAATATTTGCAGTAGAAAAAAGTATTTTTGGTAGCAGATAAAAGCTTTGTCCCAGGTTTCCAACATACCTTCATATTGCGTAAATGACGAGAACAAAACGCAAAATGAGTTTAGACTCTGAACTTTAGAGTTGAGAGAAGTCTCAAAAAACGAGTCAATAACACGATTATGAACGCAAGGGGGTCGTCTGATAGAGTAAATAGGAACTCAATTTTTTAGAATTTAGAATGAATAAAAAAGTCCACCATCTCAACTAAAGTTTCGGCCAGACTATACAATTAGCACTGGCTCAAATCGACCGAAAATAATGTTTTTTCGACGTTTAGCCGCTGAAACGCTGAAAAAACATGGTTTAGGGCGCGGCAGACTATTTTTGTAAAAAAATTTTGACCAAAATCTGGCTTTTGACTTGGTCCTTCAAGGTAATTTACCATAATACGGACCATAAAAAGATTGTTTTATACAGGGTTGTCCAAAATTTTTAAACTATTTTTTCGATCATAAGTTTTTGAATACTAGTATCCACGCGCTGCTATCGCAGCACTTTAAATCACCACTGTCACTGTTTTTTTGCGTCGACATTAAACTTGACCGAGACGGACAACTATTGATTGGTGACAATTTGATTGGTGACTATTGATTGGTGACAGTATCGATTGGTGACTATCGATTGGTGACACTTTATGACGGAACTTTTGGAAATTTTTTATGAAACACATCAATTTTATGTATAAAAGTTTCTGGAAATTCACCCCTGCTGCCAAAATTTCATTCTCAATCCGAATCCGTTGAGATCAGATCAAAATAATTTTTATAAGCTGAGATATAGCTACTTTGAGTGAACAAATGAGAAAAGTCGCAGCCCTGGTCTACTGAGAAGGATATCTCGCCTCATAAAATTATTTTGATCTGATCTCAACGGATTCGGATTCAGAATGAAATTTTGGCTGAAAGGTGAATTTCCAAAAACATTTTCACAGAAATTGATGTTTTCATTAAAAATTTCCAAAAGTTCCGTCATAAAGTGTCACCAATTGATAGTCACCAATCGATACTGTCACCAATCGATAGTCACCAATCAAAATTGTCACCAATCGATATTTACCGACCGAGACCACACCAGACCGCACCAAAACCCGAAGATTTATTTTACGTGAAAAAGTGTCAGAAAATAACTTTTGAGGAAACTTTTGAAGAAATTTTATCACCTCTTCAATTGAACGAAAAAACGACCTCGTCGCGTATTTAAAAAGTAATGAGCAAAAGAAATAGTACGAAAAATTTGGACAACCTCTAGTATTATACCCTTGTTTTGGTCACCGCAGCTGGCACAAATAACCTTTAGATGCATTTTTGGCAACCCTTTAGGGGGGGGGGTGGACAAGGGGCTTGGAGTTGAGATGCGCACACTCACATACCTCAGACATAAATCACTCGAAAGTGACTCTGGATGCGTGAAAAAAAGTATACATACCAGATTTTCTCTATGTGGCAGGCCCAGTTCACAAAATTATGTTCAAAATCCATCTTTTAGGGTCTCCAGGTATCCTTTCAGGTTGGCTTACCTTGGTTCCCAAGGCAAAAAGTCAAATTTTGGTCAAACATTTTTTACAAGAATGGTCGGCAGCGCCCCAAAAACCTGTTTTCTACACGTTTTAGAGGCTGAAATGTTGAAAAAACATCATTCTGGGTTTATTTGAGCCAGTGCGTACAGTTTAGCGAAATTTTCTACAAGCGAAAATATAATTTACTATAAAAAAGAGTAAAACTGAAAAGGAAAGATTTTTGTGACAAAAAAAAGTAAATTTTCTACGTAAAAAATATTTAACCAATGACAAAAAACCATATTAAATTAAAGCCTTACATTTTAAAAATAACGAATCGAATGATGTATTTTCAAAAATTAGCTGCTGATTTCATTATTTTGACCAGTGTTTTCATAACTAACACTAACACCTAACACTAACCTAACAGTTTGGCTAACACTAACTAAGTGTTAACCTAACTGTTAGGCTAGTGTTAGGTGTTAGCGTTATTCATGAAAACACTGTTTTTGACTGCGTTTTGATAAAAATTCCTGGACAAAAAACAAGTATTCTATTTCACAAATTTGGAGCTGCAATTTTAGGTACTTATCCCGTTCAACATGATCACCTTAAACATGATCGCCTTCAAAACAACAGGGGACCAAGGGATAAGTACCCAACTTTATTTGATCTATAAATAAGTACTTTTTAGAGTATTGTTAAATTTGGCTACTAGAAATATTCTTTGAATATTTATTTTATGTAGAAGCAAAGTGGTTGCCATGGTGCGTATTTGAGAGCATTATAATACCAAGGCAGGCAGAAGCTACATGCATCACTTTTTGTACTTCTCCCGCTGGGGGCCCTGATATTGGTTAATTGTGAACAAGGTTTAAACGTCTCTTAAGTGATTTTCATAAGCTAAAAACGATGAAAAAAGATCCTTCCTAACAATTTCACACTAAAAAGTTAGGTTTCTCGAAAAAATTTTGGTCACCTAATTTTGACCAACTGCCTTGGTCCCCAAGATGAAATACCTTGTATTAAAGGACCATGAAACTGATAAGCACAGCAATTTGCGGAATTCGAATTCGCGCCAGCATAAGCCAGTAGCGTCGAAAATTTAAATTCCATTATGAGTGAACTTTTAACACGGCTTAATGTAAATAGTTATGGCCCAGTGAAAGTAGGATAAGTCGTCCGAACTGGCAATGTCGAGCAACGTTGGGCTCGACTAGCAAACGGTACTAAATTTTGAAAAATTTTGCATGCAAGCAAAAAACAATTCGAAAACATTATTGACAAAATTAGGGTGTCCCGCGCGAATTCAAAATTTCCAGATATCTGTGCTTATCAAGTTTCATGGTCCTTTAAGCCGTGTTAAAAGTTCACTCATAATGGAATTTAAATTTTCAATGCACGCAAAAAAATTAATTCAAAAACATTATGGACAAAATAATTAAGGTATCCTATCACGTTTTGATCTCAGGAGCTTGGCAAAAAGATTCTTTAATGCATGTATGATCAATAGTATTGCTCGGAATTATGTGTAAGGTAAGTCTGTGCGTGCATCTCTAACCAACCAAGCCCCCTGCCTTGAGTTGACCATATCAGGGTTCTACTTTACCCTCAGCTGCGAGTAAAACCGCAAGTACCCGGTAAATCTCTTATCTTACTATTTACCTTCAGCTCAAGGTAACTTTACCGGGTAAAGTTACCGGCTTAATTTACCAGGTAAAGTTACCCCATGTATTATCTCACCGTCCTGATGAGCACTCATTTTCAAATTTTCAGACTAGACAGACTCGGTACGTGAAATTTTGATGCCACGCCGTTTTGATGCCGTGGCCGTTTTGATGCCGCACCAAATTTATCCGGTTCATAAAAAATATTTTTTTAGCTTGTCTTCTTCCCTTTCGTTAATGTCTAACAATTCGGGATCTTTGAGCTTACCGTATAACCTCTATTAATCCCCCCACCCTCTATTAATCAAACAACCCCCCCCCCATTTTGACTAGAATTTCAGAGTTAAAGCCATTTTTGATTAACAATTTCGAAAATTTCCATTGAAAATAATCCCCTGGTGGATTAAAAAAGGTTATACGGTATGCAATTATAACGCGAATAAAATTATAAATTAATAAAAAGTAAATCAAAAGATCGCATCTTAATTAGAATTTTGTTCTGAGCACAGTTTGATAGTACCGAAACAGCGTTGACGAACACACTTTTGCTAAGAACACACTTTAAAGTACCGACCATAAGTGGCCACTTTGCGGCTAAGACCAGCACACTCCACATTGCAAATAATAGAAAGGAAAAAACAGTGATTCCTTCACAGTGAATAAGAGCCGGTACTACTCAAGTGATGGTATCCAGGTATCTTCAAAACATGGTCTGATCTACCTCCTCACATGGTTTGACCACGTCACATGTATCATCCACTGAGATGATCCGATCTATCTCTGATCTATATGATCTGATCTACCGTATATCTTCTAATAAAAGCCCACCTTCTAATGAACGCCACCTTCTAATAAACGCCCATGTCCCGAGGGTGTGTGAAAATAAAAGCCACCTTCTAATAAATGCCCATGTCCACCAAAAATCTTTATTCGGTAGAACTCAATAAAATTTCAGTCATTAAACAATAAAATATCATCCTCATTAAAACTTCGAAAGCTGGATTCTTCGTTTATTCTTCCTCGAGATTTGCTTCTTCGTAGACATTGCAGCCATCTCGGCCATCTTCTGAGCTCGGAATTTTTGAAGCAAATCGATTCCCTTGACACGATGGATCCATTTGGCTTGAAGCAAGCGATTTGTCCATCTCCAGAGCCATCCACTGGTGTGGTGAGACCACATGCTGAGAAAAGCAAGAGAGGTTAACAAGCCAGTAATAAACTATAAACAAACTTTCAAATGACTTCATGATTAGCTCCTTGGACTTGGACTCCTTTGACATTTGCAATCCCACAATTCCCTACATTTGCTGCTTCAGCTGTTCTTCTTGCGAGATCCATTGCCTGATACGCTTTCGGTCAACTTTATACTTCTTTGAAGAGGCTAGCACATTATAGTTTCCAGATTTGGCGGACCGATTATACCTCGCCCAGTTGACTGCCTCCAATTTCGTAGCTGCGTCATAGTGGTGTCTCTTCGATTTCTTTGCGCAGTGCCCTCATCATCATGAAGCTGTAGCTCGTCTTCGGCAGATACAGGCACCTTAAAAGCCAGATAAGGAATAAAACAAACAGAAAATGTACATTTCGAAAGAAGGAATTGACTCCACATCTGATTCTTCCACCACTTCCTCTAGCAAAGCCTGCTCTGCCGAACAATTATCCATTTGATTGATCGCTTATTTTTGCACTAAAACAGCATAGTAATCCAAACAAAAGAAGCAAGAATGAGGAGAAATTCGTAGAAATTTTGCTTGTGTGAATTTATTCCTAGAACAAAAAAGATTAAAACAACATTTTATCAGTTTTTTTAAAACTGTGAAAAAAAATCGTCGACTTGTTGAAAAATAAAAGCCCACCTTCTAATGAACGCCCACCTTCTAATAAACGCCCATGTCCCGAGGAGGTTGAAAAATAAAAGCCCATGGGCTTTAATAGAAGATATACGGTATATCTGATCTCTTCCTGGAAATTTCGTGTTCAGACGGCACCCGGACAAATGCCATTTAAAGGGAATTGTAGCGTGACAAAATCTTTTCTTAAAAGAAAATGTCGCACGACAAAATCTGTTTAAAAAAGAAAATGTCGCGCGACAAAATATTTTATTTATTTTCGTGGCGCGACATTGGCCATTTTTCTGGAATTTGTCGCGCGGCATTGGATTTTCTGGAATTTGTCGCGCGGCATGGCCATTTTTTGTATTTGTGTGCATTGTCACTGATTCACAATACAATCAGCTTATTATTCTGTGTTGTTCTATTTGAAATCAAGTGTTCTATTTTCAGCTTTGTCTGCATCTCTTCGATTCAATCCATAAAGGCCAAATGGTGAGCAAGAAAATTATGAAGGAAGCGTCCGGTCCTACGAACGTGTCTGTGTCTTCGCGCGCTGGTCTGCAATTCCGGCTGGTCGTCTTCGCCGTCTTATGAAAAAGGGCAACTACGCGGATCGAGTGGAGCTGGAGCATCGATCTACATGGCTGCCGTGCTGGAATACCTCTGTGCCGAACTGCTTGAATTGGCTGCAATGCTGCTCGGGACAATAAGAAGGTTCGAATCAATCCGCGTCACCTGCAGTTGGCTGTCCGAAACGATGAGGAACTCAACAAGCTTTTGGCTCATGTGACGATTGCTGCTGTGGAGTGTTGCCAAATATTCACAGCGTGCTCCTGCCGAAGAAGACTAATGAGTCGTCCGTGGGTTGAGTCTCTCTATTGCCATTATTATTGTTACACGCTAGTCCAACAGTCCTTTTAAGGGCCATGTCTCATCTGTTCTGTTGCTCCGTTGTTTCTTCTGAATAAAATTGTCTTTTCTCCTTTGTTGATCCCTTAGTGGCATTTTAATTATTTGCTAATTAATTTTTAATTTTAAACAGTGAACCCACAGACGGTTTGATTATACCAAAATAGCGAGTTTACTGAAAAAAACCTGTGCAGAGCCAGGAAACTACTTTAACTATCTAATCCACAAAGAGCCAACTCCCATGAATATTTTGCCATAGCAATCGATCAGGGCATCTTGTCCGGGTGCCGTTCAGAACACGATTGGATAGGGTACAAAGATTTCTAATTACTTTAGAGTGAATCCAACATTTCAGATTTTATAAGTATTAGGTCGTGTCAAAAGTTCGCAGCGTTTTTTTCAAAAGCCATATTTATGGCAATAGATTTACAATAGATTTTTCATCAATTTTTTTAAAAAGTTCACCACTTATTTTATAGCCAAGATTTTCAGCTTCGAAATAAGTGGTAAACTTTTGAAAATGGATGAAAAATTGATTGTAAAAACGCAATGCCATAAATATGGCTTTTGAAAAAAAACGCTGCGAACTTTTCATACGACCTAATATTTAACAGTACCAGGGCACGTACTGGTAATTTTCCTACCTACCCTAAGGCTTACTGGTCCTTTAAATTTTTTTTGACTATTCTGAGACTACTCCAGAAAAACATGTTTTTCCATCACCGGAATCTGAACCTGTAACCTATTAAATATGAATGGCCTATCAAGATATCTGGGAATCAATTTACTGGTGATAAATCTACTTAGAGCCGTTCAGAAACTCTTAGTTGTGGCCGAAGACAAGCAAAAAACTTATTTTCTTACGAACAGGATAAATTTGTTGCGGCATCAAAACGGCGCGGCATCAAAATGGACGTGTCCGATACAGACTGTGTGTGGACATGATATCATTTTGTAGGAAATTTTATGAAAACTACAAAGCAGCAAAGAATTTTTAAAAA
This sequence comes from Ditylenchus dipsaci, assembly GCA_004194705.1. Lineage (NCBI taxonomy): Eukaryota > Metazoa > Nematoda > Chromadorea > Rhabditida > Anguinidae > Ditylenchus > Ditylenchus dipsaci. The sequence goes on from SADC01000221.1 coordinate 124,586, forward strand.
AATATTGTTTCCCAAAAGGTTGGGCAGAGTTGCGGACAACATTTTGCGAACGCAACGCTTGCGGACAAATTTTGCGGACGCAACATTTGCGGACGAAAATTTACGGACCGACTTTTGCGGATAAACCGAAGTTTGACTGAAAAGGAGTAGAAAAAAGAAGGTATTTCAAGCCGGAGTGAAGGATGACAGCATTAAAAACTAAGTTAGTCGAACCTGTGACTTGGGCGATGCTTGTGTGAAGTTCGCAAATTCTCGTCCGCAAATCTTTGCCCGCAAGTCTTTGTCCGCAAATTCTCGTCCGCAAATCTTGCGTCCGCAGGATTTGATCCGCAAAAGTTGAGGCGCAAAACCTCATCCGCAAAGCTTTGTCCGCAATAATCACGTCCGGAAACACGCATCCGCGAAATTTTGTCCGCAAGTCTGGCCAACCCTCCTAAAAAGTTATGGCCTCAGTAAATTTCGGAGCTATTCACATTTTTTCAAACTTCAGGACAGGAATTTAATTTCTCTCGAAGAATTCAAAATTTGACACAAAGTTATAAAGCTTTAAAGCACTTTTTAATAAAATCGAACCACGAATTAAACATCTCGGTAGGCTATACTTTTCGCGAGTTCACGTTTTAATTTTTAAAAAGCACAGGGAATTATTCCGAGTGTGTAGTATTACTAATTCATCCTCACGGTATGTCAAAATTTGAATTTGGTGCACTAGCAAACTTTGTGGTACAGTCGTCTCTCGATATTAGGCTTAGGGACTGTCAAACCAATTAGCATATAGCTGGTGATTAATTTTACTATTTCTTTTCTAGTTGTAAATACAGCAGTCCCTGTAATGATTGTATTGTTCAGTCTCAAAATATTTGCTGTAATCTCAGTTTTCAAATCACACCAAACATAGAATAGAGAAAAAGTCAAATTGCTTTAGGTTAATTGATTTACAATACACATCCAGTATGTTCCTCCTCTTCTGATCCATCCTGCATAATAACACAGGGTTGTAAACCTTTATTGTGCTAAAATCAATATAAAATCTATCACATCGATATTAGAGATGAACTAGTATTTGTGAAATCCCAGTCTTCAGGAAGTTCAGACATGTTAAAAATCATATCAGCAAATCTACTATAAGTCATGAACACGGTCAGGAACAGTCCAAACAGATTGAGCATGCAGCCAGCGCGAAACTAAAATCAAATCAAAGGTTATTGAATACAGTCAACTCCCGATTTAGTGTACACCGGATTTAGTGTACACCTCGGTTTAGTGTACACCTGGAGCCGGGTCCCAGGGTGTACACTAAATCGGAAGTTGACTGTACGTATAAACTGCGTAGATGCCGTGTATATACACCATATACATTGGTACATAAACCAAGGGTCATCTGCAAATTGCTTACCATATCAGTGACTTTGAGCAGGCCAGAGCTAAATACAATAGCATTGGCGGTGTGCCAGCTGGAAACATAAAAGCAAATGAACCTAAAACCACAAAAATTATTGTGGTATCTAATGCAAAAAATAGCATTCGCATTCTCACAAGAAATAGCAATCGGAAATAAGTAGTGCATAGGATTGGTGCTGTGGGCTTTAGCCTAAAACAGTGATAACGTCAATGGTTTTTTGAATTGCAATCAAATTCAAGCTTACAATAGATGTAAGTATAGGTATGAAAAGGGAGGCAGTCGCCACATTGCTGCTGAATTCAGTTAAAGCAGTTGCCAGAACAGCAGCCATGGACACAAACAGCCAGTCCGGCAAATCTTCAAATGCCCTTAACTCATGACCAAACAAGTCTGATAGGCCACTTTTGTTGACTCCTGCAAAATTTGGACAGATTACCGTATTTCCTCTAATAAGGCGGCACCCTCTAATAAGGCGGCACCCCCAAATTCGAGGGTCTATATCTCGAAGCAGAGTAAATATGTTGGTTATCTGTTTGATGCGTTTTCTTAACTCCCACGAGCTCTACCGATTCTAATTTTTAGATTTTGGTTGAGTACCCAAAAATCTAGAGATTGAATTCGAATTTTTCGGATTTTCAGGAGTTTGAAAAATAAGGCGGCATGCCGCCTTATTACATGAAATACGGTATGTAACAGATCGATAATGAAAATTTAGTCTCTTTGTGTCTAAAATGTAACAAGACAACAGAAACTGTGAAACCGGAACTGTGAAAATTGAACCACTCAATTTTTTTTGCTTTTCAAAAAGTTAAGGTTGGAACCAGTATTTTTTTTTAAATCGTCACATTTATCACTAGCGGAGACCAGCAAAAAGTAGGGTGCAACAAAAAATAAATAACTGCTTTGTTAGTTATTAGCTTTGTGTTCCATCTGATATTGATCACTTCCGATCAATTTTGAAGCTAGGCAATTTTTCTCGTTAATAGAGCATGCCCGTGCGTTAGAGTTGGCTCGGTATCGATATTTGGACCGGAACCGGAATTTTATTTTCGCTAAAATCGGGCCAATTTTTTTTTCAAAACTCTCACCGCAAATTTATTAATTTTAAAGTCATAACCAAAATTTTTATTTGGCAGATGCAATTGGGACGGAGACCGGAATCCAAAAAAGGCCGGAATTCCGGGCCAACTCTAACGTGCGTTCCGAAAAATTAGGTGGAGACCAGCATTTTTTTTTGAATCGTTACATTTATCACTGGTTTGTGTCAAATCTAATATTTATGACCTTATACTACTTTTAAAACTTAAACTTACAAAAATCTAGACGAAAACGCACGTGAAAGTTTGTCATGAAACGAAAAAACCGCTGGTCTCCGCCTTTTTCCCGTCTAACGCTCTGGTATGACCTTTTAAGCTTAATTCTATTTTTTATAATGCGCTGAATACGAAAATCATGCGTATAGCAAAGAGTATGGGCATGCGTACGGTCAAAGCCGTATTCAGAAAATAAAATTCAGGGTTGGGGGAGGGCTTCAGCCTGATTAGTCCCTTCTCTCTGGACAAGTCCCTGGCCTTGATCCCTCAAGCTGATTTTTTAGTTACAACGTATTTAGAATCTAAAAAATAAGGTTGGCGGACCAACGCACCCGAAAATAAAAAAATTTATGGTCGATATCAGGGATGGCTATACGCCCCGCACCCCAACACCGCTCTGGAGACTTTTTCATTCAAAAGAATCCGCGACCGCTGCACTGTGCTGTATGCACATACCTTTAGCCATAGCAAAACTGCCTCCTAACAAAATAATTGTGCTCCATGAAAACCTAGACTGCATGTCAGCCCAGGTGAGAATGGCTGGAACTGGCCAGTCTGGCGCAACCCCGAAAACGGGTTCTCTCTGGGCAATATAAAGAGCAGGATGGAGACAGCCATTGATGCCGTACCATCAGTTACAAAGCCTGGTAGGAACAAGTCGCCCCAACCCGGCACGAAACCAGGATGTCTGGTCACCTGCAATTGGATACTAGTACTGTGAAAGATTAATATTTTGTGTATTACCCAGATAAATACTTGTAGTATAAAGCACACCTTAAAAATAGGATTAGGACAAAAATTTATTTAGTTTTTTAAAACCTAACCATAACTGAGCCTTCAGAATAACTAAAATTAAAAAGTAGCATTATAATTGAAAATTTGGCTTTATTGTCAAATCCGGTCCATTTTTTGCCTTGGTCCCCCCTGTTGTTTTTTTGGGGGTTTTATTATTATTGTTGTTATTCGAAAGTATTTTTTTGACCGATTGGTTAACATTTATAATTAGATTTGTGATTGTTTGGGGATACATCAAAGAAAGTATTTAAAGAACAACAAGAGGACCAATGCAAAAATAAATAAAAATGGGAAGAAAACAACAGGAAGGACCTCATTCGACAATAGAGCCGAAAATTTTGAGCTTTTTTTTGAATCGTATGTACCTGATTGGCCCTAGATTTTCATATTTCTTTTGGAGTAAATGGTGAACAGCCTTTTCAGCATCTTTGTCCTGACGTCTAAAATACTAGTCAGATCAGATATACATCTATCACGATTACATAAAAACTACTTGAAGCCGATGAACAGGAACTGCAGCCACAGCCAACAGAACAAAGTCATTAAAAACATGCCTGGAATGGCGAACAACATCCTAGAATTTTGTGTTGTATATTTTTTTACAGCTATTCCAAAGATATGAGATGTGCGAAGAGGCGAGGGTTTTTTTTTCCAGCGGAATAGCTCAAAGTTTTCAAATTTAATTTCGGCTATGCAAACAAATAACGTCTCAGGATGAGGCTCAGGCTAGGTTTCTCGAAGCCTTTAAAAATTTGAGTAATGCTCTATTTTAGCACCGAAATATTGCTTTCAAATACAAGGTACGTAACTCAAATTTTTAAAATAAAGTGCGTTTGGCTAAAGAAGTACAATTTGGTTATTTTTCGTCGAAAAAGGCCGTTTTATCTAGTGCTTATTTTTAAACAAAAAAAATATTTTAACTAAAATTTTTAAAATAAAAATTATTTGGGTCATTAAAAAGTACAAATCTTAAAGTACATTTACTTACCCTGTTCGAATGGTGCGTTGACGTTATGTACAGGGTGATCAAATTTTTTCTCCCACATTTGTTTTGCCCATAACTTTTTATTGAAAGGCTCAAATTTTGTGCTCGACCACCCATTCGAAAGCCCGAGAACTGCCATTTTGTTTAAAAATAAGTAGGGCTTTTGCCGATAAGAACCCAAGCTGCAGCTATTTTTGAAATTTATCAAATTTAATTCTTTGTGATATCTTAGCAATGTCGTATACCGATCAACCTCATTGGGGATTGCAGGTTCGGAATTTTTGAAGGGCTGTTTCCTGGTAGGTGGATTGGCCGTAATCCCGCACCAATAAGATGGGTGCCAAGGTCTCCGGATCTAACTTGGATGGATTACTTTTGCTGGGGTTACGTGAAAAGTCGGATTTACACGGATCAGCCTATTGCTTCTCTTGCTGCTTTGAGTGAACGGATGGTCGAAGAAATGGGCCAAATTCCGCAGGATATGATCGATCGAGCTATGAATAACTTTTGTCACCGGCTAGAAATTTGCATTGAAAGAAATGGAAGAAGTGTGGAGACCAGATAAGTCCTTGAATAAACATTTGTTGATAACTTGTTGAATTTTTCAAGAATTTATAAAATAGCTGCAGCTTGGGTTCCAATTGCCAAAAGCTCTACGTAGTTTTTTTTAAACAAAATGGCAGTTCTAGAGTTTTTGAATGGGTGGTCGAACACAAAACTTGAGCCTTTCAATAAAAAGTTATGGGCAAAACAAATGTGGAAGAAAAAGTTTGATCACCCTGTACTTTTTGTCCCATTTTATCCCAAATCTCTTTGTTTTTTTTCAGCTGGGAGACTCCAATTTTTCATTCATAAAAGCTCATATAGAAGCACCCAAATATTAGTCTTAGCCCCAGATTGCTCTGGAAAAAATGCGTAAAGCATTCATTAGTCCGTCCTAACATACGCTGGCCTACCCCTAAGCCTAAGTAGTTAGAAAAAAGGGAAGCTCCAGAATGGGACAAAACGTACATAACGTCTATGCCACGTTCTGATACCAAAAACAAGATGGGTTGGCCCATTAAAGGCGCCCGGTAAAAACATCAATTACAACCACAAAATTACTGGCCTCCAACCCGCCCTACCTAGCCACCTACCCACCTCGCCTGGCTACTTACCCACTCAACCGGGTCAACTACCCACTTCACCTGACCACCTACCTAGCCACCTGACCACCTAATCAAAATTGAAAAAAAAAACACACAAAGAAAAGTGAAAGTTGAAGGATGAGTTTTTTTTTCGAGACAAAAATATTCTAATTTACTCAAGTTCCGTGTTTTCTGTGGTCCTGATTTTCCGGATGTTAACCTTAAAATCTTTATAACTCGAACTAAAATCATCATTTTTGTAATTTTTTCAACGGTACCCGAGATTCTGAGCTACAACGCAACAGAGAGTTTTTTTTGGGGGTTTGCTAAAAAAAATACCTAAAAAATTGGGTTTATAAAAAACGTGACTAACAAACATTTTCCGAATATTATACCAAAAATGCTTTTACCTAGTGGTAGGATTTGAGGAAGAGTGAGTCGCGGTCGGCTAACCAAAAACCAGCTTTTTGGGGCAATATACCGAAAATAAAAAAACCGAGTCGGCTAACCGCCGGGTTTTTTCTCACTTTCCCAGACTACATTGTCAGTTTTGTTAAGTTACGGCTTTTCAAAATTACCAATTCGAAAATGAAAGTGGTGAGCTCTTTGGGTAATATCTAAACTGAAGATGTAAACAGTGAATTAAAGATACTGCAAAATAACACACGAGTTTATAGCATCAGCTAGAATAAGATTTGGAGCAGTTCCCACCAAAGTTCCAGTGCCTCCAATGGAAGCTGTAAACTAAGGAAACCACTTACAAATTTATTATCTCCGTCAAAAAAATACCAGTATAAGCTACACTTAGCAGTAGTCCTTTGTAAATTTAAGTTGCTTTGGATCGGAAGCTTTTAGTTCAGCCTCAGAAAAAGAAGAAGGCACACTTTGGAAAGGGCTAAAAGGGTTTTCAGGTTGACCATTGATGAAATTTTCCGACAATGTTATTGAAGTAATCGACGTTGATGCCATTTGAGCTTTTCTGCAATTAAAGAAACTGATTTTTTTTATCACTTCAAGGTACCGTATTCTCTCTAATAAATCCCTGGGGCTTTATTTTTCAACCCCTGAAAAATCTTGAAATTGTAAATAAAAAATGGTCCTAACTCTGAAATCCTAGTCAAAAATCAAAGAGGGGGCTTTATTAGAGAGAATACGGTATACCAAAAACTCTAATCATAAAGAAATTTAGGCAAGGCAAAAATTCCGCAGAATTGGAATTTTTGACGTTCCTGCTAGGAAAAAGACTAAATTCTGACACCGGATTCGTGTTCAGCATGATCGATCGCATAACAAGCAACTTTCAAATCGAAAACTCGTAGTCAAGCTTGAAAAATTGAGTTTTTTTTAAATGTCTTCTTGTCTCGAGAGGAAATTGAAAACATGAACTGAATGGTTAAGGGTGGTAATTAATTTTGTCCGTTAATTGCTGAAAAATGTCCGCTAATGTGAAATGTCTGCTAATTGCTGAAAAATGTCCGCTAATTGTCCAATTTAAGTCAAAATTTTGCGGGAATTCAAATTTTATAGACATAAAATTACATGGATTGCTCAAAATCCCAATCCCAGTGCTCAGGGTGGTTTGAGGTGGTTGAGAATGGTTCAGGGTGGGATTATGAGCGATTTAGCCCATCTGACTGGAAATCTGATATGCTCAATCAAATTTTCGCAAAAAAGTTCACTACAACCACCCCCCCCTTTAACTCCCTCAGCAATTAGCGGACATTTTTCAGCAATTAGCGGACAAAATTAATTACCACCCAATGGTTAATCGGCAATCGACCGAATCGAATCCGGTGTCAGAATTTGGTTTCCCCTAGCAAAAAGGTCAAAATTTGACCAATTCAAAATAAATAATTTCTACGGAACCTTCTCCCGCGGAATATTAGGGAATTTCCTTGCCAGAATTTGATGTATCATTTCTCTAGAGTACGCCAGCCGAGTACGTTTTGGGGGGCGATCCTCGAATTTTTTTACGAGTCATAAAGGTACAAGCGCTTTTTACGCGGATACCCCGATTTGCCCTGGTTCCACTGGTGTGTATTTTGGCTTAGGCATTGGTAGGCATAAATTAGGACTGACTGAAATTCGAAAATTTTGTTTGACTCCGTCCTGGCAACCCTTGTCTAAACCATAACACAACAGGACGAACTAAGGTCAGTAGGGGTATCCCGTAAATAGCATAAGTAACTTGGACCCTTTTTAGCAGGCCTAACTGGCGCCTAAGAACAGGTCACGAAAAGGGTCGGGGACAAATGGCTAGGTTTTTTTGCTCCACCCTGTTTAACTTACTGCACTCTGTAGCACTTTTCCAGCTCAGAAATAACACGGAGAAGGATGGGCAACATCCTGAATTATAAATGGCCTGTTTATTAATGAAAGCTTAGTCTAGAAAATTTAAAAACAAATTCAAGCTAAAAATTGCCTACATGGCAGTAGTTGCAGTATTGGTTATCCACATGGAAATAAGGCAGGTAGCCAGTTGAAAACCGAGCATTAGCCTACAGTTAATGAGCTTATCATTTTAAGCTAACAATTTTAAAGTAAAGTCACCATCTAGGGCTTGTGCCTGTGAACAGCAAGACTCGCAGGGCCACACGCTCATGCAAATTCTAAAATAAAATGTTGTATTCAAAGGAAAGGTTCACAGTCGACTTTCTAGTTCACGAGATGGCAAAAAGTTCGTTCCCGCCTTGGGTCCGACACTTTTTTTTTAACCCAATTTTCAAAATATTTTACTTTTTTTTTTTTCGACAATCTGGTCCAAAATATCGCAAGATTCCGATTTCGCCGATCATTTTTTGCAAAAGAAAAAAATCTGGAATTTAAAGGGCAGACTCTTTCGTTAACATAACGCTTTTTTAAAATATCGTTATGTTAACGAGAGAGTCTGCCCTTTAAATTCCAGATTTTTTCTTTTGCAAATACAATCGGCAAAATCGGAATCTTTGCAATATTTGAGACCAGATTGTCGAAAAAAAAGTAAAATACTTTTAAAGATGGGTAAAAAAAGTGTCGAACCCAAGGCGGGAACGAACTTTTTGCCATCATGTTAACGGGAGAGTCAGCTGTAGTGAAAACAAAAATACCGTGATTTCCACGGCTATAGCCATGATTAAAGATCCCATGAAGATGAAATTTGTGTCCTTCAAAATGCAATTTAATAAGTGTGAGCGAAAAATTAATTTTAAGTTCAATTAACTGTGAAATACTCCCGAGATACTTCTTTGGCAGTGACAATTCCGAATAAAGGATAAAAAACCTGCAAATAATCTCATTCATACACTATACTTAGTAGGAAAAATTAGGATTAGCGGAAAACCCACAAGTGGAATGAGACCAGTAACAGCCAGAGGCAAAGTTTCTGTCATCCACAAAAAGCCCATCAAAATTACTACAAAGGCACATAAAGCTTCCTGCAAAACAAATTGAGTAAAAAATAGTTGGTTAACTTATGAAATATTTCATACGTAACCTTACATTCCGAATTATATCGTGAATTTTACAAAAAGAATCGGTGAAACCGAATCTTTGATCTTTTAAAATCCAGAGGAAAAGGTTTTAAAAATTGGGTGAAATATAGGGTGCATAGACGTTTCCTCAAAAATGAAACTGTTTTGACAGTGTGGTCGCAAATATCGTAAGGATTTCGATTTTGCCGATCGTTTACGAAAACATAAAGTTTTCGCTTTTGAAAAGTCAAAACCTCGATTTAACGACTCCCTTTTGAAAATTAGAGGGTCGTTATATCGAGGTTTTGATTTTTAATAGCGAAAGCTCTAGATTTCTGAAAAACGATCGGCGAAATCGAAATCCTTACAAGATTTGCGACCAGACTGTCAAAAAAGAATCGATAAAATATTTTGAAAATGGGGTTAAAAAAGTGTCGGACCCTAGGTGGGAACGAACTTGAGGTGGGGTCGTTAATCGAGGTTTGACTGTATCTAATTTTTTTTCAATTTTTCTAAAGTTTTATTACTGAAAGATAGCCCTGAATGTCAGCTACATTTTGGTACTATTTAAAAAAAATTAAATCATTAAATCAGTCCGAAATGCTGACGGTGAATTTAGCGAACGGTGAAATGTTCTGCACTCCTTACTTTTCAACACCTCGTTGAAGGTGGTGCCATATTAGAAGGTGGGGTCTTATTAGAAGTCGTCTCTTAGGACTAATTAGGCCTTATTCAAGGTGGAGCCCTATTTTTCATTAGAAAGTGGGGGTTTATTAAAGAGTGGAGCCTTATTAGGGATATTACGATAATTATCCCCAACGCCTTTGTTTGTGACTTACCCATTATTACATTAGTGCATTTTCGAATTCACAAATCCAAGGAGGTCTTATGCAAATAAATAAACTTTATTATCTCACCTGCGTCCTCATGATAAGAGGAAGTAATGAAAGAACAAGAGGCACAAATATACACACGAAAATCCGCCTAGCTGGCCACAAATATCGCCAAAAAGGTTCTTGCGACATTTCGATTTCTCGACTATTTTTCGGCAGCCTGGTAGCCTAATCGCCTAAAACAAGTCAAATATGCATGATGTAATTTACGTGAGCAACCTTACAAATACAACCGTACTTGCGCGTTTCCCAAATAAAATAAAAACGCCTCCGCCACCGCCGGCATTTTGAAAATTTCGCCACCTCTGCCGGTAGCCGCCGCTTTGAAGGTGCCAATTTTTCCCGGCGAGCCGTCGGCGGAAGCTGGACCGCCGGGAAAAAGTAAGTTATATTAAAAAAAAATTCTCTTGTAATAATAATATTATATTTTAAGCGCCTTAATACCGTATTTACTGTATTAACTCCCCATCCTCTAATAACTCCCCACCCTCTAAAAAGTCCCCACCCTACGGACCTTATATCTCAGCCTAGAGCAAACATTTCGCAAATCTGTTTTTTGCGTTTTCTTAGTTGCCGCGATTTTACCTGATTACACTTTTCAGATTTCGGTTGAGCACCCAAAAATCTCAAAATCGACCTCAAAATTTTTCGATTTTTAGTGGTTGAAAAATAACTCCCATGGGGACTTAATAAACTAAATACAGTATTCTTTTTACACATGTTAAACTATTCATTGTTGTTACTAATCAAAATCAAAATTTTTTTTACAAAAAGGTGTAATGAATATCAATAAAATTTGAGTCTATAAATATGAGCGCCGCCGCCTCCGCCAGTACTTTGAAAATCTCTGCCGGCGGCCGCACAAGTATGATTGCAACCAGAAAAAACGCAATAAAAAAGCTACAATACTAAATACAAGGAATACCAAACCCTGTTACCTAATGATTTTAGTTTATATCGAAAAGTAATTGTTGGACTCATAAAAAATGATTAAGCACCAATACAACAACTAGATCTAAGCACTTGAGCCTACAAGAGTTCTTCCTCAAACAATAACAACAATTGTTCCGCATTTATCAAAGATGAACTAACAGTCTGAAAATAGCTACTATTACATTATTTATATTGCGGTGATGTGCGAAAAAAAAATTAACGGCTGTAATAGAATTGCGCCTTTAAAAATCTGAATTTAACCCTCATACAGTCGACCCTCGATTTAAGGAGACCCCAAAAATTTCGTTCCCATCTAGCATCAGACACTTTTTTAGCCAGATTTTTGAAATTTTTTTACCAGTTTTGTTTTGACAGTCTGGTCGCAAATATCGCAAGGATTCCGATTTTGCCGATCGTTTTTAAATAACTAAATAATTTTTACTACTCAAAAAGCAAAATCTCGATTTAAAGACAAGCTTTTTCAAAAATCACTGTCCTTAAATCGAGGTTTTGCTTTTTGAGTAGTAAAATTATTTAGTTATTGAAAAACAGATCGGCAAAATTGGAATCCTTGCGATATTTGCAACCAGACTGTCAAAACAAAACAAGTAAAAAATTTCAATAAGCGGACTAAAAAGAGTGTCGGACCCTAGGTGGGAACGAACTTTTTGGGGTGTGCTTAAATCGGGAGTCGACAGTATCACTAAATTCTGCTATCAAATTTTATATCACCATTTTTCTTTGAATTTTTGTTATAATTTATAAAAATTTCCTGCACTGGCGTTTAGCCCTAGATGTTGGCTTTCTAAAAAACTATCGAACTCCGCTGGATGATATGAGAAATATGAAGATTGAAAACATGTCAATTTTTTAGAAGTTCTAAATTTCTCAACTCATAATGGAGGGACCTTGACTGTGACCTGTGCTTTTTTTCGACGAATTCTTTTTACGCGCGTATTCTTGTAGAGCATGCCCAAATTCCATGTGAATTTGGCTCCCCACCTCTGAAACTCAATAAAAATTTTAAGAATGACCCATACCCTAAGGGTCAGCTATGAAAAACCATTATATTGGCGTCGAGGTGTGTTTAGAACTTTTAGTGACCGTTGTACTACATTTTGTAAACCTTCAGAGATGGGGAGCCAAATTTGTCAGGAACTCGGTCACTTTATACAAAAATATTCAGAAAAAAAAAAGTTTCACCGAAGTTCCCTCAGGTCACAGACAGGGTCCCTCTCTTGTCAGAAATCCCTCAGCAGAGTTTGATAGCTCATTAGCAAGCCAAGATCTAGGATACTTGCTAGTGTATAAATTTTTCAAAAAACATTCTAAAAATCATAAGAAAAATTCAAAGAAAAATGGCAATATGAAACTAAAAGTAGTTTGACGTCGAAATTTAGTAATTTCAGGATGAAATTCAGACTTTCGAGGGCGTGATTTGACTTTTTTGCGTGGTGCTTACTTTTATAACAAAGCAAAAATTATTATTATTGTGAGAATCTTATGTCAGTAGGAAAATTGGATTTGCTATAGCGTTATATAAATAAAGAAGTACAGTCGACTCTCCCAATAACATACACCCCAAAAGTTCGTTCCCGCCTAGAGTCCGATACTTTTTTAGCCTCATTTTTTCAAATTTTTTCCATTTCTGTTTTGACAGTCTGGTCGCAAATATCGCAAGGATTCCGATTTTGCCGATCATTTTTGCAGAAAACAATGATTTTGACATTTAAAAAGCAAAAACTCCCATTAACATACACCTGTTTTGGATTTCGGTGTATGTTAATGGGAGTTTTTGCTTTTTAAATATCAAAATCATTGTCTTCTGCAAAAATGATCGGCAAAATCGGAATCCTTACGATATTTTCGGCCAGACTGTCAAAACAGAATCAGCAATAAAATTAGAAAATCGAGCTAAAAAAAAGTGTCGGACCCTAGGCGGGAACGAACTTTTGGGTGTATGTTATTGGGAGAGTCGACAGTAGCAGGCTTTGAGTGAAAAATTCAGTTCACCCAAATTCACTCTTTGGTTTAGTAACCCTGTTTTTGAAAACATGAGCTATACTATGCCCTTTGTACCGATAGAATTTGAATATTTTTCCCAACAGAAAATAAAAATTGGATCTGGAGACAAGAGAAAAATCGAGCCCAAAACTGTTTTCGTCCCCCCTGTGGATTTTCAAAACATATTTAACTACAGACTAACCTTAATACACTGACATCCCCAAAATACAATCCCAGCTGGTTCCGACAATTTTTTCAATTGATGTGTCGAAACAAGTGTGAGACTCATCTATGGGTCGAACTTTTGGGTGTCACTATATAGGGAGAAAAAAGTTTTATTGAAAATCCACAAGGGGACCAAGGCAGTTGTTGGCTCGATGTTTCTTGAGTGTCTAGATCCAATTTTATTTTCTGTTGGGAGAAAATATTGAAGTTCTATATAGTAAATCGACTATGCTTTTCAAGACGACATTAACAGAGTTCGAAAATTCGAGTTTACAGTTGAGGTGGTTCCCTTGTAAGCCCGTTTTAATACACGCTGTCCTGCCATTCGCAGAATCAAAAAAATTGAAGAAATTATTATGCGACTACAACAAAATAAATAAAACATGTTTTATTCAAATAAAATTGCGCTTTGACAAGGACAAATTTAGGACAAAAAACCGCAGGTACATGCCTAGGAAAATAAGTTAAAGTGATTTCAGTGTGTATGCAATAGCAAGTCTGCTACTGAGACAAACAAGCCCAATGTGGATAATGGTAATTACACTCACAAAAAAAGAATGCCCTCAACAAAAAGCAAAGTGATTTGCGTGTGAATTTAAATTTACAGCCAATAGAGATTTATAATTCATGCAAATACACCTCTCCCGATGGGCGAAAAACCAAATTGACAGGAAGTTCAATACAGAATTAATTAGCACCATGTATGAGCCACAATAAACAGACAATTATTTGGGTTCATTTACTGGTTAATCTATTGGCTTTGTATGCCATGATTGATCATTTTCGATTATTGCAGTAAATTATTTTCGCAATTATTTTTCAGTGGCTAAAACTAGTTGTCCTAGTGTTTTACATGAGAACAGTAACTGAGCAGCGTTTTCTGACCTAACTTTTGGTCAAAATTGAAAAATAAAAGGGCAAAACTTTTTTTTGTCACAGATTCACTTTTTTCTGTCACAGATTTGATTTGTCACAGATTCACTTTTTTCTGTCACAGATTCACTTTTTTTGTCACAGATTCACTTTTTTTTGTCACAGATTTCCTCATTTCTGTCCCAGATTTAGCTCAAACCACAGGGGGACCAAGCACTTACAAAATTGGTCAAAAAATTTTCTCTCATAACAGCCTGAAAGTTTTTCTATAACGTTTCTATCATGTTTTAAGCATTTTCGCCAAAAATTATTTTTTCCGCAAAAATTTTTGCCTTGGGGGACCAAGGTCCCATTTCAGGCTCCTGAAAACTTTGGACTACCTTGGTCCCCCAAGGCAAAAATTTTTGCGGAAAAAATAATTTTTGGCGAAAATGCTTAAAACATGATAGAAACGTTATAGAAAAACTTTCAGGCTGTTATGAGAGAAAATTTTTTTGACCAATTTTGTAAGTGCTTGGTCCCCCTGTGGTTTGAGCTAAATCTGGGACAGAAATGAGGAAATCTGTGACAAAAAAAAGTGAATCTGTGACAAATCAAATCTGTGACAGAAAAAAGTGAATCTGTGACAAATCAAATCTGTGACAGAAAAAAGTGAATCTGTGACAAAAAGAAGTGAATCTGTGACAAAAAGAAGTGAATCTGTGACAAAAAAAAGTATTGCCCAAAATAAAATCGAGAATCGATATAATGAGACCCCTCCAAGTTCGTTCCCGTCTAGCGTCCGACACTTTTTTCCCCCAATTTTTGAAGACTTTTGCCAACATTGATTCGCCAATCTGATCAGAAAAATCATAGAGATTCTAACTTTTCCGCTCGTTTTTTAAATATATCGGGGGTCTTCAACGGTAAAATCAAAATCTCTAAGATTTTTCTAGTCAGACTAACAAACCAAATTTGGCAAAAAACTTTAAAAATGAAGGTCAAAAGGTGTAGTACCCTAGGCGGGAACTTTATGAGGTCGCACTATATTGAACCTAGACTGTAGTTGGCAAAAGGACAGCATCGGGAGCAACAAAATAAAGAGACAGGGGTCCAAATAGTCATTTTTAGCCTGACATAAATCAATGTCCAAAGGTAGCCGTGAATTTCTTCCCCCTATAAAGCATGTAGTATCTCACATCAACAATTTCGTGAAAACAAGATTATGCGACGGAATATTTATGCATGTGAATTGTAAAATAATAATGTTTATTTTTCAACTTTTCAAATTAGCACTTAGTTCTAGATTTATAAATTTTTACACCTAGCTTATTTATTCTACTAGAAAAAAGTTTCGAAAATGAAAAATTGTTTGTTGCATTGTGTTTTTGTCGTAAATTTTGTCCGGAGACACGCGTTTTACGGTTTTATTTAAAATCATAATAACGCATGCTACCACCAGGATTTGAACCCATGACCCAAAACTCTACCGCCAAATGGGCCCTATACAGGGCTTCCAAATCAAAATTTCAAAATAAAGGACATTTGGTCCAAAAGTGCCATTTTATCCAGTGCTTGTTGGTTTTGAGTGCCAAAAATAAAGATTTTGACGTAAAATCTAAAAATTTCTAAAGATTTGAGGTCCCAAATAAAGGACAAATCTTTAAATAAATCTTTAACAAATCTTTAAATAAAGGAAGTATGGAAGCCCTATATATTATGACGGGCGGTCCACCAACCCGCCCCCCCCCCCCCCCCCCCAATTGAATAACAAAGCTCACTTAAGAAAAATATATTTACACGCAAAGTAATCCTTCATTGAACGGTGAAACACTGTGCAAACCTGAAAAGAAAAACCATAGTACTTGCTTTTTCGGCAACACTGATCCTGGCCATGGTTATATAAAATGACTCAATTCAAAATCTTATTTATTTCTGACTGTTGAGGGAAGGGGGTGTTAGGGATGTTTTTGCCCCGTTGAATAATTTGGTCTTTCTGACTAAGAATGAGACCAGCCGAAAAGACTTACAGGGTGGTCAGAGAAATTCCTTGGTTTTCAAACCGTACACACTCATATGGCCGCAACTCATTTGGCCGCACTCATTTGGCCGCACTCATTTGGCCGCAACTCATTTGGCCGCAACTCATTTGGCCGCCATTTCACATTTTTGAATTTTTTGTAATTTGTAAATTTAAATATAACCGAAAATTGATTTTTTGCACAAGAAAACAAAGTAAATTTACTTAAACAAGTACCCAGATGCCCTAAAAGATGGAATTTGAACATAGTTTTGTTAACTGGAGCCTACCGCATAAATAAACTCTGGTATGCATACATTTTTTATGCATCCAGAGTCACTTTCGAGTGATTTGTGTCTCAGGTATGTGTGTGTGCGCATCTCAACCCCAAGCAACCAAGCCCCCTGCGCCCCTTCGGGGCGCAGGGGGCTTGGTTGGTTAGAGATGCGCGCACTCACTTACCTTAGACATAATTCCGAGCAAGACTCTCAAACAAAAATGCATTTAAAGACTCTTTTTGCCCAGCTCCAGTGACCGAAACGGAGTAGAATAGCCTTTAGTTAATGACTTAACTACCTCTCGTCAATGAAAGGTCAAAATTAAGAGCAGTGGTAATTTTCTTATAAAAATTGGAAATGGCGGCCAAATGAGTTGCGGCCAAATGAGTGCGGCCAAATGAGTAGTAACCTTTCAAACGGCCATAACTTTTTTCATACAGTGATTTTCGAAATTCTGTTTTCGCCAATCGATTTTTCTCGCCAAAAATATTTTTTGTGTATGATGTGAAAAACACAATTCCCCCTTAGTCTTCTGTGGTTTGAACTCTGGTCAGCGGGTGGCCTCTAGATGTGCAAGGCCCAAATCACGGGTTGCAACAAACGAAAATCGTGTTTTTCACATTATATACCAAAAAATATTTTCGGCGAGAAACATCGACTGGTAAAAGCCGAATTTCGAAAATAACTCTAAGAAAAAATTTATGACCGTTTGAAAAAGCTAGGGGATTTCTTGAACGGGGCTTTGTCAGTTCGAAACGGTTTTTTTTCAAAATTTTTCATACTTTTTCAAACAAAAGTTCTTATTTCAGCAAAAAAGTTTTTCTGACATCCCCAGTAGCCGAAATTTCCTCAGGAATCCGTATAAAAAAAGAATTTCAAAAAAATGCTTGTGTGCTGAGATATGACCAAAGTTGAAAGGTGGCATATTGGCACTCCAACTTCAAGTCATATCTCAGCACACAAGCATTTTTTTGAAATTCTGTTTTTATACGGATTTCTAAGAAAGTTTCGGCTACTAAAAGACGTCAGAAAAACTTTTTTGCTAAAATAAAAACTTTTGTTTGAAAAAGTATGAAAAATTTTGAAAAAAAACCGTTTCGAACTGACACCGTTTCGAACTGACCGTACACCTTCTTGGACCACCCTGTAGAATTTCTCTCTGCCGACCTCAAAATCTGAGGCTCAGTTTAATTTATAAAAAAATTGCAAAAAAGACTGGATAGAATCCATTCAGAAGCTTATAAAAAAATTTGCATCAAGGCTAAAAGGGTAAAATCGAAACCTCAAGAAATCATAAAACCAAACATCAGAAAACAAAAATCTGCTACTGCCCTGGTTTGCACTTTGCTCTCCCACTGCAAAATATTGGTCATTTACGAGCTGAATTCCACTGCAAGTTTGTTTGCTTAGGACTATTTTGGACAACTTTTTACTATTGACTTTTTGAGCTAAGTGTGTGCTAAGTCACCCTGCGGATGTCGAGACTTCAATCCCACGTAAGGTTTTTGCTTTTTCCCACTTGCAGTTTGGGGGAAATACAGTGGAAATTCGGGGGTAATCTACTGAAATTAAATTAAAGTAAATGACCACTACATAACTAATAATACCGTAACTTTTTTATAAAGAGTGGTTCGGGCGCTAGGTGAACTCATCCACTTTGATGAATTCATCAAAGTGGATTGATCCAAGTGGACGACCACCTGGTTTAGTTGGTGCATGGATTATCCAGTAGAACTGAAGTTCGATCATAGAAAAACTTTTTAAATTTTAAAAGTTCTTTGTAAGACAAAAATATCACTACCCAGGTACCACCACCATAGTGACCGCGTCGTCTCCGGGCCCGGACCGTCTTCCGTCCCGGGCCGGCGTTGACTAGACGGTTTACGGCCGGTAATGATGCTGGACAGAAATGGACGGACGGCCGAAGACCGGACGAATTTTTTTCTGTAGGACGGAGAGGTGGACGGCCGGCATCCTTCAACAAATTTAAGACGGGACGGTAGACGGCCGGCTTAGAAACGCCTACCCATTTTCATTAGTTTTCTTCTCTCGTTTGCTTCGTTCAAACTTTTTTGAAAATAAGTTACAAACTTCAGGTCATAGGTTCAAGAAACTCGACAGTATTTTTCAAAAACTCGGCGCTAGTAGCGAATACACCCGCCCCCTCAAAACCTGACCTAATGAAAATCGCTGTAACTAACCTTTCATACAACGAGTTTAGGCTTAGCTCTTAGGCTTAGGGTAGGCCAGCGTACGGATTTTGTGACTAATAAAGAGTTTACGCAGATTTTCCGTGGCCTGGGACATATATTTAGGTAGTCTTTACTTAAGTTTTAGAAGGAAAAGTTTGGGGGGGGGGGGGGGGGGTCGGTATTTGCTACTAGGGTCAAAAACTCTATAACAGCTACAGCAGTTTTTGCCGAGGATCGTTTGCTAAATGGCTAGCCACATCGTCTGTTCCCTTCGAACACTTGACAATATTTACATAAAATTAAGTTTTTTATAAACATGTAAGACACACTAGTCTTTTTTAAGAACTTTGATTCCTGCATGAATGGTTTTAGTCTGCCTGGGAGAACTACAGCAGCTGAAAAGATAAAAGAGCTATCAAAATGATACCTGATTCTTCTACCTCATTTTCTTCCCTCACAATTAGGGTTGTCGAGTTTCGAGTTTTTCGAGGCCTCGAGAGGACTCGAAATTTTTTACGGCTGTTTTTCGTCGGAAAAATGCAAATCTGATATTGATGACCCATACTAGAATTAAAAAGTAGATATGGGTCATCAATATCAGATTTACATTTTTCCGACGAAAAACAGCATTAAAAAATTTCGAGTCCTCTCGAGGCCTCGAAAAGACTCGAAACTCGACAACCCTACTCACAATGCATGCCGAAAGTCGACGTGGTGGAACAAAAGAGGACATTCTCAAAGTTCGCTCACTTTTACCTTAAGGCCTGGCTACAATGGTCGCGTCGGACTGTGAAAAAAATAAATAAATAAAAAAGTCTGTCGTGCTTGGCTGTCGCGTTTAGCCTTCCATTGTAGCCACCTTCGATGGCAACAGTCAAACGAGACATGCAAACGCGACCATTGTAGCCAAGGCTTTGCAACTCTCGCTATATTGATTGAATTATTTTGAAAAATCAGACAGTTGCAGATTAATCAAAAAAATTATTGAATAAAATACATTTTTTGTGTTAAGACCGTTTTATCATATGCAGGCCGTCTTTTAGCACTTTTGGACCACCGGCCGTCTGACGGCCGGTGGTCCAAAAAAACTGGACGGCCGGCAGATTTTTTTAAAAATCAGTACGGGACGGTAGACAAACAGTAAAAAAGTATAATTAGGACGGCCAGCCGAAGGCCGGCGCCCTGGTAAAAAATAGGCCGGTCGGACGGCCGGCCGAAAACATACGGATGGGACGCCGTCCACTTTTAAAAAATGTGGTCACTATGACCACCACACTACCTGAGTTCCCCAACCTGGGTACGACTACCTGGGTACAACCAAACCAAGTGGATGTCCATAAAAAATTTTCAGCGTTTTTCATGTTCCAAACCTGTTTTCTGGACTGATTCGGACACGCTAAAGATGGTTTGATAATAGTAAAATAAGGTTTTGTATGGTATTTTTCGAGTATTGGGATACACTTGATTTTACGAAAACTCGATTCCACCAAAATTCAACAAATATCGAGAAAACGGCGTTTTACTACTATTCAACCGTCTTCAGCATGTCCGAATCAATCCAGAAAACAGGTTTTGGAACCCGAAACCGTAAGAAAATTGCTCCAGGTGGATGACCACTTAGTCTGTTTGGACTAAAAAATTTAAATTCCCGGAAAATTTTCCCAAAACCGAGGTTGATGGTTCGAACCCCTGTGGTCGATAAGACTATTTCACACCTTTTGCGCCGACAATATCAAGGGTATTTAGCCGCTTCGCGGACAAAGATCAGCACGCTCCACATTGGAATGGATTTGGTGAAAAAAAAATCAAGGAAACCGAAAAAGGTAAGCTCAGAGAAAATACTCTTTGGATGGGGGGGGTATACTTTGGCGTTTACGTTTGGATACTATCCAAGTGGCTTGATGTGGATTCATCGTGGATGAATTCACCGCCGCCCAATGGTTGGCAACACTCAATTGATCAATGAGCAAAACCTTACGAAATGATGCGATTATCATGTGCGACGAAATTATGGCTGCGACGAAATTTTGGTAAAAGGACGTTTCGTCCTTTTTTTCAAATGAAAAAAAAAAAAGACGAAACGTTTCGTGCTTTTTTTTCATTCTAAGACTGCCTTGGTCCCCCCTGTTGTTTTTTTTGCAAAATTTTCAGATTGTGTCTGAACCACCCCACACCATCCAAAACACCCAAACCACCCCAAACCACCTAAAACACCCAAAACCAGCCCAAACCACCCAAAACACCCAAAACCAGCCCAAACCACCCAAAACCACCCAAATTCACCCAAAACTACCCAAATTTACCCAAAACTACCCAAACACTTCGAGCCACCGGGAAACCCAGGTGTTGGTACTCAGGTAATGGTCCTCAGGCAGCTCAAGGCAGCTCTTCCTGGGTGGTGCTACTTTGGTGGTGGTACTCATGTAGTGGTATCCTGGGGCGTTAATCGAATTGATCCACACCGAATCGGCTCACACACGAATCGGTCCACACTTTTCAAATTCGTGCATTTTGAAAAATTTTGCGGGGGCTTAATTTTCAGTCTCAACCAACCAAACCAAGTGGTCGACCACTTGGAGCAAATTTTGTGTTGGGTGCTTTTGGCCATTTTCGGATGTTTTGGGTGGCTTGAGGTGGTTTTGAGTGGTTTGGAGTGGTTCGGACACAATCTAAAAATTTTTCGAAAAAACAACAGAGGGGGGCCAAGGCAGTCTTAGAATGAAAAAAAAAGGACGAAACGTTTCGTCCTTTTTTTTCATTTGAAAAAAAAGGACGAAACGATAAACCACCGAAATTTTGAGCCGACGAAATTTCGGCCGTGACGAACTTTCGGTCCAACGTAATTATGTCACGTACACTGACCATTCAACACAGCTTAAAATGATATACCGTATTTCCTCTAATAAGAGCCCACGGGCGCTTATTTTTCAAACCCCAAAAATTTAAAAATTTTGGAGTCGATCTTGAAAATTTTAGGCGCTTAACCAAAATCTAAAAAACGGAATCAGTAGAGCTCGTGGGAGTTAAGAAAATCCAAAAAACAGATTCGCAAAATATTTTCTCCATGCTGAGATATAGGTCCTGAAAAATAGGGGTGGGCGCCGATTAGAGCATGGGTGCTTATTTGAGGAAATACGGTAGAATAAATAAAAGTGGAAAACCAGCTTCACATGTAGCGAAATTTACATCAAGTTTATTCCGACGCAACAAACAAAAGTGTGCTTAGCATATGACTACAACAACGAAGACTCTTCCTCACAGTCAACAGGAATAAAGCTACAAATAGCTCTCAAGACGATTTTCTGATCTGGTGTGAAACCTCTGGGAACAACGACAGAATTTCCTGACATGACGTGAGCTGTTTGATTTTGATCACGATAGATAGACTGCACAATCTCACCGAACTTTCTAGCCTTGTTGTACGCTGATGGGATAGAAGAGCCTTCCAGAGCCAATTTCTTGAATTCCTCAAAATCTGGTTTTTCCCAAAGGACCTCCCAGTGCTTCGATCTGTTGTTTGAATCGACCTACAAATAATAAAGTTAGGCTCAACGGAAATAACACCGAGAAAATATTACTGTTATTCCCAAGGGCCCGAACTTACAGCGCTCGCAATGGTCGATGGCAGTACGCGGTTCAAGTCTTCCCCTCCTCTTCATCCACTCCGCATTGGTTGCTTTCTAAAATTGCATAGGGTTATGAGAGGTCCTAGAGAGCAAAAATGTATATGGAAACTAACCAGATCATGTTCCAATTTCGAACGCTTAACAGTTTCTTCACTCAGCATCTTTCTTTCTTCAAGAAGTTTGGTCCATAATTCTGACTTGTCGGCATCCAGCTTCTTGTACAGATCAGTCTTTTCCTTGTACAGATCGGTCTTTTCAGCTTCTAGCTTTCAACCATCTAAAACCATATGTGAAGAAAATAAATTGTGACAAACAAACTTTAGTAATTGAGCCTCCATAATTCTAGGACCTTCGAGATTTCAAAAGCGGATATTCTGCAAAAGTAACCATAAAAATACAACCTTAAACCCATATCGAAGAAATAGAGGTGGAAAAAAACCAATTACACGTGTCTCGGTGTACATAACAGTTTTATTCAACAACATCAAACAACAACCAGGATTCAATCAACAACCAGGAGGGTGACCAAGAGTATGGTGACCAGAAGGAGAGTAACCAAGTAAGGGTATGTGATTGATTATTATATATGTAGCTTTTATAATACGATAGTAGCGCCGAAAGGCGCCTGTTGCCCCTAGTTGTTTATGTATTTACTAAGAAAAAACAGTATTTTGGTGCGTGTTTTGAAGGGCCATGGCCACCTGTTTTGAATTGTCCCCCGCCAATTCAAAATTTTTAGCCTAATAATTGAACGGATTTCTTAACTTGGTTTCGAGCGAAACAATGCCTAGAATTTTATTTTAGGTAAAGTTTTGTTAGAAAGCAAGTTAAAAAACGCGTACACAAATTCAATGATTAGGATATTTTTTTGAATTGGTGGGAGACAACCGTTGTCGGAGACGGCAATGGCCCCTTGAACTACAGCCTTTACCTTCTATCTCGAGTAATATATCTGAAAGAGTCGAAAATGTTTAAACTTGTCAGGTTGTGATAAGGTTAGTTATTTCGACTGCCATACGACCGGATACACATTATGACCGGATACAACGACCGGATACAGTTTTTCTGTAAAAGTTAAAAAAAGTATGTTTAAACCACACGTTTGAGTCCGCCCTAACGTGCGCTGGCCTACCCCGAGCCTAAGGGCTAAGCCTAAGGCCTAAGTGGTTCGAAAAATCGAAAAAGTTAAAAAAAATCAACAGGGGGGACCAAGGCAAAATTTGACACTGTATCCGGTCGTTGTATCCGGTCATAATGTGTATCCGGTCATAGGTACACCAG
Source organism: Ditylenchus dipsaci (assembly GCA_004194705.1). Taxonomy (NCBI): domain Eukaryota; kingdom Metazoa; phylum Nematoda; class Chromadorea; order Rhabditida; family Anguinidae; genus Ditylenchus; species Ditylenchus dipsaci. Next base: position 147,961 of record SADC01000221.1, read on the forward strand.
TTATTTCAGTAAAATGAACAAGGTCTTGAGTCAGTCATTGATTAGCCGCCAATTTAAACTGGAAAACACCGCTAACAAAATTGTAAATTTTTTTCATAGCCCACACTTTGGGCGGTAGTCGGTTCGAAGTTCGAACTAAAACCGAAACAAGCCTCACCTATTAGACCATAAATTTGATTTTTAGCATTATTTGATCGAAATGTTACGACTATTTGAGCAGTATGCGCAATGGGTACGCGACAATTCATCTCCGGGACAATTAATTTCCATTACTGTCTACTACCGGCCAACTGTGCTCTCTGCACTTTCCTTTGTGGCCGGCCTTCTCAAGGGAGTAAACACTAATGAACGAAACTGATTACGGAATAACCAAAGAGATTAACGAGGAAACAGCAATAAGATATTTAACCATCCATCTATGCATTGGTGTGAACTAAGCATTGGTGTGAAAATCCGGGCCAAGGAGTGTAGTCTTTTAATTTTTATTATTATTATAGCGTTTCCATCTACAGCGTCATACAGTCGACTCTCCCAATAACGAACCCCTGAATAACGAGCTCTCTCAATAACGAACATTTTTTTTGGTTTGGTTGGATTTTCGATAAAGTACTTATAACGGACCTTCTCAATAACGAGCTCTCTCAATAACGAACACCTAGAGCCGGTCCCAGGGGTTCGTTATTGGGAGAGTCGACTGTACTAGAATTCTGAAGTTATTTTTAAAACATTCTCTTGCGATAATGAACTATGTTGATCCCAGTACATAAGGATAAATTTTATTGTTACTCAGTTGGATGCGAGATAAATATCTACAAATTTAGGGCCAGATTTATTCAACAGGTATTTTCTCTTGTTTATTTAGACTAAATCGGTTTCTTTTCTAATTTACAGTCTACTCTCGATAACTGGCACCCCTGGGGACCAGCCTGGGGTGCCAGTTTATCGGGGTGCCAGTTTAGTGGGATGTTACTTTGCCTAATTTCTCTGTCGCCAGCCAAATAGGGCTTTTTCAAAGTGCCAGTTTATTGAGGGTGCCAGTTTATTGGAGTGCCAGTTCAACGAGAGTAGACTGTAACATTTTAAGGTGCAAGCAGAGAGTCAACGCGTCAAGTTACAGGAACAGGTTTAATTGCTTGCTGGTGAATGTCTAGGAGTTTGGTTGTTATTCATTTCATTTAGTTGTTATTTTCAGATCGCTGCTAAGATGTTTGCTTGACACATTCTCGCCCTCCGAACAAGTTAAATCAATATTATACTTCGCACTATCCTAATGCCACCTACTTTTTCAGGATGGATGCCAAAACACAACTTGCCTGGTGAATTGTGTGAACACGATGTATGACTTAACAATTATTCTTGTCTCTTCTTTATCCTATATCTTTAATTTTCAGGATCGACGCGTCTGCTTTCATGGTTGAGCATCTGCAGAAGATAGAACAGAAGCATGTTTAGGCCGAATGACGTGTTCAGAAAATAACTGCTCTGAAACTTAAAATCCCCTTATCGATGTTATTGTTGCTGTTTGCTCAAATATTATGTCGTAAATAACGTTTAAAAATTATTATAATTGTCATCATCTAGACGAGGTACTTGGAGCGTGAGCACACTAATTTTTTTTATCGATTGGATAAATTATGATTTAAACCGCTGTATTCTAAAATATACTCGTTGTGTGATCTGTGCACGGTAGTGGTTTTGCTTATGTAATTGGTGAAGCGATATGGGAAATGATTAAGTGAGCAGTGAAGTGAGCATTATTAAATTTAGCAGACTTCATGCAGGCATCAGGCTTGTATCTGTCGCTTCTAGAAAACGTAATAGCTTAGAAATGGCCCGTCCTCGTATCCGCATCTATCAATTTTATTCAGGCCCCTTTCCATATCTAAATATTCTTTAATCTGTTTTTTTCTCTTTACGAAAGCCCGTAAAAATCGTGGTTTTCGGGCCATTTTGACGGCTTCGTAGGCACGCTTTACAAAGCCAAATTTAGATACCGTAATTTTATAAAAAAATGGCAGCGAAATTTTAGTCCACCCTGTACTTTCTGCTGTTTTTCCCGTCCCCGCGTCCTTTCTCGCATCAAAAATTGTTCTTCTCATAGATTCTTACTGGAATTTTGTGTGAGTAACAACGGACTTTCTCAAAAAAAAATTTAAATTATTCATTTTCTGTCGGATCGTGAAGCGTTCCAAAATATGCACTCTGACATAAACTGTTTTTTTAGGCTACTGGGATATGTCTCCGAGAAAAGCTAGTGTCATATACTCTCCCGATAATTTTTTCACTAAGGTTTAAGTTTGGCTTAGTCGAAAGAAGTAAAACTCCTCTCTTTTTGCCTTATTTTTAACCATTTTTGTCTGTTCATACTTCAACAGTCTGTTACTGAGCTGTGTTTTTACCTAAAATCAACGATCGACACTCCATTTTGTAGAGACATTCAAGAGCTTTTGAACGGTGCATTCGATGTTTCGCTTTCATCTAGATTTTCGTGAGAAAAGCTCTTATTCATGTGGAAAACCAATTATTTTCCTTAGATTTAGAAGGTGTTTTGATAGTGGTAAAATGCCGTTATGTGGGGTATTTTTTGAGTTTTTGGTAAAATCAATCATTTACCAATACTCGAAAAATACCATACAAAAGCTCATTTTACTATTATCAAACCATCTTCAGCATGCCCGAATTAGTCCAGAAAACAGGTTTCGGAAATGAAAAACGTAAAAAAAATTTTCGCACCAAGTGGACGACCACTTCGTTTTGTTGTACTCAGGTGGTGTAGTGGTACCAGGATAGTGATATTTTCGTCTTGTAAAGAACTTTTAAAATTTATGATCCAACTTTAATCCTACTGGACAATCCATGGACTAACTAAACCATGTGGTCACCCACTGGGATCAAAAGAAAGGCAAATAAAGTTAGTTATAGCCGATCAATTTTGAAGTCAAATAACTGTTGTCTCTATTATCTGAGTAGGGTAAGAATGGCTTTATGAACAGGGAGCAATTGTCCATTTTATACAGGTTTCCGGTGAATACGTGGTATAAAATTCAATTTAAAGGAGATCCAACACCATCCACACCACGTGGATATCCACTTGGTTCATATGAGTGTCCACTTGGTCAAATATTTGTCAGTTTATCTAAACCACCTAAATCTGAGATATTTTTTACATCTAGCAGTTTTAATGAACATATCTAAAATTTGAGTAGTTTTAGTAGCTGAAATTTTTTGACTAGTTGGTGACCTCCATGATCCAAGTGGACCATCTGAATGAACCATGTGGACAACAAAATGAGAAAATTAGGGCGATCCGGTGTTGGATTGACAAAAAAGTTAAAAATTATTGGAATACAACTACAACATTACCTTAACTGCAAACAAAAACTAAGAATAAGCTTATTGTTCATGGAGTGAATGGACATACTGAACAGGAAATAAAAAATTTAATTGGAGGCGAATTGTCCCGGGAGGCGAATCGGCCTGGAGGCGAATTGTTACGGGAGTCGAATTGTCCCGGGAGGCGAATCGACCCGGAGGCGAATTGTCCGTGTACCGCTAAACTATGCGTTTTGTGCAGAATTTCACGCCGAGCACGATTGCTGAAAAAAAATCGGGAAGAGGAGGGATTCCGACGGCTTAGTAACCCTGTTTTGAAAACATGAGCTATACTATGCCCTTTGTACCGATCTTTCTGGTTCACCCTGTTCTATTTTTAGCTTGTGCTTAACCGCAGTGCAGCGTAGAATAGGGAGGACTCAATTTTTTTTATCGGAATACAGAAAAATAAGAAAAACATGTATAACAAGTGAACAGCCCGAACTGTTAATGCTAGGCTTGGCAGCCGGACGGGAATCCCACGGGAATCCCGGTTTGGGAATCCCGAAAATAATCACTTTCCCGTTCCCGTTTCCCGCCGGCTCAAAGTTCAAAATCCCGTTTCCCGCCCGTTCACTTTCGAAAATTCCGAAATTTTCCCGAAATCCAAATTCAAATTTATTTAATGTCAAAACGGAAAAAGTTTGATCCTAAGCAATTTTGCTTGTCATTTCTTTCGTCATTTCTGGTGGGACGTCTTCTTCAACAGCATAACGGCTGAGAATTTAGGAATCTACTTACTGTAAGAACAAGCTTTTTTCATTTCTAAAACCAAGACAGTACCACTTGTTTGTTCCGGTGAAGATTTTTAAAATTAAAGATCACTCTCTACATACTATAACTTTTCATACTGACATCTGTCACAGTAGATTTTTCATCGTCTTGCAGCGAAAAAATAGGATCCCGATCGAAAAAAAGATGAAAAAATGCAAAACAAATGATCACAGTAGTTTTGCATGACAAAACTGGGTTGACTCCGAACTCATGCTGACTCCGTAGTCTGACTCCGGAGTCATCGATTTGACTCCGGAGTCCCCGATTTTGACTCCGGAGTCAGACCATTTGACTCAGGAGTCAAGCGTGACTTCGGGAAGTCTGAATAGGCCTTTATTAATTTGTTTGTTTTGATTTGTTTGAAGAAAAAATCGCAGAATTTTGGCTTTTCTCTCTTATTTAACAAATTCCCGTTTCCCGTCGGGATTCCCGAAATTTTGGAATTCCCATTCCCGTTTCCCGCAGGAGCAATTTTTTTTCAAATTCCCATTCCCGTTTCCCGCCCGGACCTCAAACTGCCAAGCCTAGTTAATGCCATCTTGTAGAGCATAGTCGATCTACTGTATACATTTTCAATATTTTTTCCCAACAAAAAAAAGAAATTAGATCTGGAGACTCGAGAAAACCGAGCCCGAAAATGCCTTGGTCCCCCTGTGGATTTAAAAAATATATATTTTACTATAGTCTAACCTTAATACACTGACATCCCAAAAATAAGATCCCCAGCTGGTTCCAACAACTTTTTCAATTCATGTGTGAAAAGGATATTAATTTTTTTGGCAAAAGGACCTTTTTGGTGCAAATTCACTTTTTTCGGCTCAAACTTTGGTTCTGCATTTTCTATTTATTTTCAACATAATTTACTGCAACATATTCATAAAATTTAGCACAAAAGGGTAGAAGTATAGGGTTGTCGACTAACGAATAGTCGAAATGTGAAGCCTTTTTTAACATCAATAATCAAACCACCCTTCAAATCTTTTTGACAGAAAAAAACTCAGCAATTTTGCTTTCCAATGAGTGCATGAACGCATATAAATGATGGGGAATCGCGACGCAGTAAGCACTTACTTTTCGACTAATCGACTAATTTCGACTATTCGTTAGTCGACAACCCTATAGAACAGGGCTGCGTCAAAACCGGAAAATATCGGAACGGAATTAGGAATCGGAACTCCAGAATTTTCGGAATCCGGAACTCAAAAAGTATCGGATTTCGGAATTCGGATTTCGGAAAATTTTCGAGCTCCAAAAATAAGAATCAAAATTTTAAGATTTTTTCCAATTCACTTTTTTATAACACACAAAACAGGGCCCTATATTACAATGCGAGGATGGGGATTTTGCCTTGGTCCCCCTGTTGTTATTTTTGTGGTTTTTTAGGCTCAAGCTTAGGTAAGGGTAGGTAGCCAGCGTATGCTGGGATGGACGTGAACATGAGTCTAAGATATGTTTGAGTCCGTCTTAAGATACGCTGGCTCACCCTTGCCTGAGCCAAAAGCCTAACATTTAACAAAAAAACATTGGGGACCAAAGCAACCTCCAATATATGGCCCAAAACAGTTCAATCAGCATTAATATTCAAAGTTGTGAGTGGTCAAGGCCAAACAACCAGGCTACACCCGAACACCAGGATGGATCTTAAACCACTGGGTACATACAAACTACCGGAATGGAGCCCGGACCAAATCCTTGTCGGCGCCAGCAAAGGTGGCAGATGTATGACGGGAACATAGAGAACATATAAAAAACATAGAAAAAAACTAGAATTTGGGTTAACAAATACCGAGAAAAAGCTGAACTTGATTTAAGGAGACTTGACTGTAAAAATGTTTTATTGAAAATCCACAGGGGGGGGGGCAAAGGCAGTTTTCGGCTCGATGTTTCTCGAGTGCCCAGATCCCATTTTTATTTTCTGCTGGGAAAAAATATTGAAATTCTATAAAGTAAATCGACTATGCTCTACAAGATGGCATTAAAGGGAATACCAGCGCGTTACACTGCAAATTAAGGCGGGGACCAGCATTTATTCAAAAATCATCGATGTTTTACTCGTTTGATGTAAAATCTGATATTTATGACCTTATCCACTTTTAAAAGGTAGGTTGAAAATTTTGTCGGATCAGGTAGAACGTTTATAGAAAAAGTCAAGAGAGAAACAAATTGCTGGTCCCCAATTTAATTGTAGTGTAACGCGCTGGTATGCCCCTTTAAAAGAATTTCCAAATTCGAGTTTACAGGTGGACCGGTTCCATTGTAAGCCCGTTCTAATCCTAGTTGGAACGCAGCCGTTTCGGCGCCGATCGCCGCCGGGCATTTTCTTCATGATTTTTCAGAAATAATGGGTTGCAAGTGGCACAGCATAAGGTCAATTTGAGTTGCTCTACAGGATAGGCAGGACCGCCGGGACTTTTATGTGATAGAATTTTCGACCGCCGGGTCGGCGGTCGAAAAAACTGTTTTAGCCAGTTTTCGCCAATTTTTCGCCGCCAACCCGGCGGTCAAAATTCTATCACATAAAAGTCCCGGCGGTCCTGGCCTATCTTGTAGAGCAACTCAAATTGACCTCATGATGTGCCACATGCAGCCCATTATTTCTGTATTTTACCAAAACACGATTTTACCAAAACTCAAAAAATATTCTAAAACGGCATTTCACCTCTATCAAACCATCTTCAGCATGCCCGAATCATTCCAGTAAACAGGTTTTGGAATCCGAAAAAGTAAAAAACAATTTTGCTCCAAGTGGACGACCACTTGGTTTCATCCAAATGACCCAGCTACCAGCATGGTCAGATGCACTACAAAATAGTCTTATATACAACCTGGGTACTGCCAAATGTATGCTACCATTTATTTACTACTACATCTACCACTACCAAAGTACCATTACTTATCTGAGTATCATTAACCTCAGTAAGATATAAATACCTGGGCAGTACCTTGGTACTATTACCTGAATACTGCTATATCGATACTACCACCTGGTCAGAACTGGGATCCCTGCCAATTAAATAGCTGTTTCGGTATAATCAGACCATGTTCAGGACACGATTTTGGATGATGCACAGTGATTTTTAATCACTCAGAGCTTAATCTAAAAATTCGGGTCTGGAGGTGGATACCCATTTCACACCCAGCCTGAGGCTTCCGGGTCCTTAAAAGACTAAGGCTATTGTCAAGAAAATAAAATGTATGCTACCACTAGGATTCGAACCTGTAACCTTAATAATGTGTTGATCAATTTGGTGTTGATCAATTCAGTGCCGCCCGCCACATGCAGCCCATTATTTCTGAAAAATCATGAAGAAAATTCCGGCGGCGATCGGCGCCGAAACGGTGGCGTTCCAACTATTCTGCCATTCGCAGAATCAAAAAATAAATTAAGAAATTATTATGCGGCAACTACAAAAATAAATAAACATGTTTTATTCAAATAAAATTGGGCTTTGACAAGGACAAATTTAGGACAAAAAATCGCAGGTACACGCCTAGGAAAATAAGTTAAAGTGATTTCAGTGTGTATGCAAGAGGCAATCTACGGGCAGGAGCAGCCGGTGCCAATTCAAATTGAGCCACCGCAAATTGTGCCAAAATCAAGAGCAATATTCGGTAAATATTTGCCCAATATTGCTCTTGATTTTGGCACAATTTGCGGTGGCACAATTTGAATTGGCACAGGCTGCTCCTGCCCCAATCTACAACTAAGACAAACAAGCTTAATGTGGATAATGTTAACTCACAAAAAAAGAATGCCCTCAACAAAAAGCAAAATGATTTGCGTGTGAATTTAAATTTACAGCCATAGAGAGATTTATAATTCATGCAAATACACCTCTCCCGATGGGCGAAAAACCAAATTGACAGGAAGTTCAATACAGAATTAATTAGCACCATGTATGAGCCACAATAAACAGACAATAACTTGGGTTCATTTACTGGTTAATCTATTTGCTTTGTATGCCATGATTGATCATTTTCGATTATTGCAGTAAATTATTTTCGCAATTAATTTTCTAGTGGCTAAAAAACTAGTTGTCCTAGCGTTTTACATGAGAACAGTAACTGAGCAGCGTTTTCTGACCTAACTTTTGATCAAAATTGAAAAATAAAATCGAGAATCGATATAATGTGACCCCTCCAAGTTCGTTCCCGTCTAGGGTCCGACACTTTTTTCCCCCAATTTTTGAAGACTTTTGCCAACATTGATTCGCCAATCTGATCAGAAAAATCGTAGAGATTCTGACTTTTCCGCCCGCTTTTTTAATATGAAATTTTTGACCAGCGGATCTTTAACGGCGAAATCAAAATTTCTAAAATTTTTCTGATCAGACTAACAAAGTCATTTTAGCATCATAGTCATTTTTATAGTCATTTTTAGCATGGCATAAATCAATGTCAAATGGTAGCTGTGACTTTCTTACCCTTAAAAGCATGTAGTATCTCATCAGTATCAACAATTTTGTAAAAACAAGATTATGCGACGAAATATTTATGCATGTCGATGTTCATTTTTTAAAGTTAAAAATTGGCACTTGGTTCTGGATTTTTTAAATTTTTATGGCATGGCGAGGTTTGCAGAAGCGACTTTTGCGTTTAGATTTTTGCGGACCTGCATTTACGTACGAACATTTGCAGAAGGTTATTTGCAGCCATAACATTAGAGGAGACGACATTGCAGACATTCACTGGAGGCAGGACATCTGCAGACCGACTTATGTAGAACGACATATAAATTGACTATATAAAGCTTATACTTTATCCATCTAAAGCGCGAGTTGAAAATTATATTTTTCAGGACTCAGGCTATGAAATATTGATTTTTATGTAATTCTGCAAATGTCGCTCCGCAAAATATGTTTCCGCAAATGTCGCATTTGCAAATTATGCGACGTAAAAGTCATTCCGCTTATTTCTATCTGCTTAAGTCGTTTCGCAAATGTCAGTCTGCAATCGTCTTGCCGCAAATTTAGGTCCTCAAAAGTTGTATCCACATAAATGAGTCCGCAAAAGTTGTATCCGTAACTGTTTATCCGCAGATCTCGTCATGCCATTTTATACACACGTTTTTTATTTTAATCCGAAAAGTTAAATTTTTTTGTGGCATTGTGTTTATTTTAAAGGGGTGACTTCTACGGCTACTTTTTGACATTGACTGCTACTTCACATACATTTTTTCACATATTCTTGTTCTCTTATCTCAGATGTTTTTACACTATTTTGTAACTGAGATCTTTCTCTTTCGATCAAGTGGTCAAACATCCTGATTAAAATAATTTTCGAGAAAGTCACACCAAATATAAGGTGAAACTCCGCTAAAAACACCTAGGTAAAAACCACGGTTTTTAGTGTTAGTTTGTTTTGATTCTCTCAAAAATCATTTTTAATCAGGGTGTTTGACCACTCAATTGAAAGAGAAAAATCTCAGCTAGAAAACAGTGTAAAAACACCTCGTAAAAAAGAAGTAGCGGTCAATGTCAAAAAGTAGCCGTAGAAGTCCCCCTTTAACTACAGTCCACACTCTATTTAATGACAGAAGTTCGTTCCGACATTTTTAGCCGGATTTTTTTGAACTTTTGTAAGTTCTGTTTCGACAGTCTAGTCCTAAACATCGCAAGGGTTGCAAATTCGTCGATCGCTTTTCAGAAATTTAAAATTTTTTCCTCTAAAAAAGCAAAAACTTGATTTAAGAACAGGATTTTTCGAAAGTTCCTGTTTTTTAAATTAGTTTTTGCTTTAAAAAAAACAATTTATGGATTTATTAAAAATGATCTGCAAATTAGGAATCCTTATGGTATTTGGGACCAGACTGTCAAAACAGAGCTGGTAAAAATTTTAAAAAATCGGGCTAAAAAAATGTCGGACTCTAGGCAAGAACGAACTTTGGCCGGTCCCCTGAGTGTCCTTAAGTCGAGAGTGGACTGTAATCATGAACTGCTTTTCTCACAAAATCTTACTTTCAATTTTTCTAACTTTATAATCAATTTAATAAAAAAAATTACGCCACAAAAAGATTAATCTTCTTTAAACCAAGATTTTCAACAAAATTACATAGATATTCTTTCTTTTTAACAGGCAAGCAAGTAAGTGCTACAAACAACCAATGGAGGGAATTAAAAAGCAGTCACAAAAATTAAGCATTTTAGGCCAAATCGTCACAAGTTTAAAAAAAGTGAGCGAGAAACAAAATTATAATAGACACCATTTTTTACATGAAAGATAATGCTTGTTCTCCATCGAGAAGAATGCGTTTGGATAAGTAGTAGTGGGAGATGAGCAACGTCTCTGGCTAAGCAACAAGCATTCTTAGACACCTTACAGCACAATATTAACAACAACAACAACGAAAATAAATATTATTTAGCTATATTTGGAGAGCGAATGACTAGTTCTCCCACTTATGCAGGTCAGCCTATTCACTACTACTGGTTTTTCAATTCTTTTACTGCTTAATGTAAGGAATAAGAGAGTCTAGCGGCTTTGCCCTCTGAATGAACGGATGGTTGAGTAGCTCGGAAGTGCCGGCACGATCGATCTGAAAAGAAAAATGTAAAGTTTAATCAAATTTATATATCGTGTTCTCGCTAGCAGACGCCTCCCACCCCTTAGTTCAAAATGATGTTTGTGGATTGCGTTTTTGACCCATTTTTGGAGATTTTCCTCAGTCAATTTATACCTGGATTTGTAGCCAGTGAGATTGATGGGTAACTTGCCTGAGAAAAGTTTTTAAAAGGGCAACCAGCGCGTTACACAGCAATTAAGGCGGAGACCAGCAATTTCTTTCTCTCGTGACTGTTTTATATAAACGTACTACCTGATCCGACTAAAGTTTTCGGCCTACTTTTTAAAAGTAGAATAAGGTTATAAATATCAGATTTGAGTTAAAACGAGTGAAAACAAGGACGAGTTTTGATAAATTGCTGGTCCCCGCCTTAATTTGCAGTGTAATGCGCTGGTATGCCCTTCAAGAAGGGGCTCAAAGACACAATGCCACAAACATGATTACGAATTTAAAGGGCATGCCCACGCTAATAAGAGGTGGCGCCCGGGAATTCAATTTCTTTCCTAACCATTAAACTTGTGTACGGACTTTTTCATCCTGGTTTCTAACAAAACACGACATAGAATTTAATTTTAGGTGTGGTTTTATTAGAAACCAAGTTGATAAATCCATACAGAAGTTCAATGATTAGGAAAAATTTTTGAATTTGTGGGCACCACCTCTTATTAGCGTGGGCACGCCCCTTAATGGGGGCCGTTTAGTAGAGAGGATACGGTATCAGAAATTTGAAAGTTCAAAATTTAACACTGATAGCATTAGCTAACCATGTTTTGAATTATTTCAAAACTGTATATAATTTTTTTAAATCATCACTTTTTATGCAGTGGCATTAAAATCTAAGCAAGACTTTTAGTATGAGTATAAAATCCACTCTCGTTACGGTGACACCCCTTGCGGCCGGCCAAAGGTGTCACTATATCGAAGTGTTCATATTTTGCAAAGAAAATTTAAATTGTTTTTGGAAAGTTTTTGGAAAGTATATAAGAAGCAGTTTTGTAAATGACACCGGTGCGGCAACGGCAACTCATGGCCGTGAGCCGGTGCCAATGCTGAAATTCATGGGGTCGGTCCCGTTATTTAGAAATTCACAACCCTGGTTAAAAGTATCTTTTTAAAAGTCCAGTAATTGAGATAATAATTACCGGGCTGACACATAGACATCGATCAATCAGATCAACAAATGAAGGGGATAGCTCGTCTCGCCTCTTTATTTCAGGCTTTCCATTCTGGGCAATTAAATATATGGCCTAAATTAAAATTAATTTCATTCTTCATCTTCTACTAATATAAAAAAATACCTTGAGCGGAGTTTCATGCAAATATGGTGGTTCCCATCGATCATTTCTAAGGCCATGATTCCCAGAGACCAAATATCCACTTTTGTATTGTACTTTGTTTTGTTCACAATTTCAGGAGCCATCCACTGAAATAGAAACATTTTCACAATTAAAATTCCCAATAAAAAACCATTTACATAAGGTGTGCCAATTATGGTCGCCCTGGAATTTTTTTATTATTACTGGTTATCTCATCCAAAATAAATTAAACAACACCTTTTAGATCCTGGTTGGATCTGAGCACAAAAACCAAAATCTGTCAATTTAACGGAGCCATCCATTCCCAGCAGAACTTAAAAACGTTGGTTTGAAAAATAACTTTAAATATTCTTACCATTGTCTGATTTGATATCTCTATGGATAATGCTGTGCCTGAAAAATAGACGTTGATTTTGGCTCGATATGTATTGGTGGTGCCTCCGAAAAAAATATTCCTTGGTCCCCCTGTTGATTGAAATGTTTACTTTTTCAAAAATTTCATTTACCGAATTTTTACATTTATTCAGCAATTGGATGAGAAAAAGGTTTGGTGCAATAAATGTTATGAAATAAGATTTATTTTTTCATTTCATTCAAAATAGACATTTCGACCCTACCGGAGTATACAAATAAATGTATGCATACCAGAGTTTCTTCATGCGATAGGCCCCAGTCAACAAAACTATGTTCAACACCTTTCTTTTACACTAAATTGGCCCATTTCTGGTCCATTTCCACCCCAATACAGCCCTAAATCCCTACAAAAACGGCCAAAGACAGGCGGTCCCAAAACTCAATTTTTTATTGACTAGAACTCAAAAATAGTCTTTTTTGAGCTTCTGAGGCAATTTTAGGTCGATATAGGGTGTTAGGAAACACTTTTAAAAAAATTCATTTGGGGGGGGGGGGTATACTCCGGTAGCGCCAAAGGTTTTCAGTCCTAGAGGAGTTGATGTCATTGCAAGCACTTAAATCAGCTTTTAGTATTTTTTGTTTATGAACTGAATCGTAAAAAACTTGAGATATGACAGGCCACAAAAAAAATAAAAAAAGGAGAAACACAAAAAATTTAAAAAAATCAACAAACCAAGGCATATATTTTTCGGGGCACCATCAACACAAATAAAGGGATGATTTTTAATCACTTTTCATGGTTAAGAATTACCTGTGCAGGAAGTTAAGGGCGAGAAGACATTCCCTCAGCACAGCTGCGATCTGGCCTTCGTCTAGTTCTGTTTTGACCACAACATCAGTTAGATTGCCACCTTCAAGGTAGTCCATCACAACCCAGAGATCATCTTCATTTAACAAAAAGCTGTCTATATAGTTGACCAAGTTCTGCAAACAAAAATTGTTTTAAAACTAATTTAAAGTCTTATTAGCGATTTAAACAAAAAAAATTGTAAAACTTTTAAACCGTCTGGAAAAAGTTTCAAATGTTTAAACAACTGTACAAAACTATTTAAGTCGTTGTTTGGACGACTATTTGGTCCTTTGGTCGACCTCATTTTTTTGGGATTTAGGATTCAGGACAAATATAGTATGAGTAGTAAGTTTGTAAAAAAAATTAAAAAATGTTGAATTTAAATTTAAATTAAATTTCTAAAATTTAGGTGGGAAATAGTCGTTTAATATTTTCATTACAGTCTACTCTCGATATAGTATAGGTGCAAAAAGTTCGTTCCCACCTAGGTTCCGACACTTTTTACTTCTATTTTTTGAAATTTTTGTGAAATCTGATTCGTCAGACTAATCAGAAACATTGCAAAGATTCTAATTTTTCCGGTCGTTTTTGTAAATGATAACAGATTTGCCCAAAAGACCGGCACCTCTCGATGTAGTGTAGCCTTATTTTTAGGCGAAACTATTGCCATTTATAGGGTTGTCGAGTACTCGAAATTTTCGAGTACTCGACTCGAAATCTTATCAATACTCGAAATTTTCGAGTACTCGACTCGACTCGATATTCGAAACTCGAAATTTTCGAGTACTCGACTCGACTCGATACTCGATACTCGAAATTTTCGAGTACTCGACTCGACTCGATACTCGAAACTCGAAAAATTTCGAATAATACTCGAAATTACTCGATTTCGAGTAGAATTTTTGTCGAAATTTAGGTTAAAAATTTAATCATGTGAAGTTGGTAAGGCATAATAAAGCCATAAAAAAGAAAAAAATTGGTCCTCGAGCACATTTTTAATTATTAAATTCTATACTTCAAACTCAAAATTTTCGAGTACTTGACTCGATGCTCGAAACTCGAAATTTTCGAGTCGAGTACTCGACTCGGTATTCGAAACTCGAAATTTTCGAGTACTCGACTCGACTCGATATTCGAAACTCGAAATTTTCGAGTACTCGACTCGACTCGATACTCGAAACTCGAAAAATTTCGAATAATACTCGAAATTACTCGATTTCGAGTACTCGACTCGCCAACCCTAGCCATTTATAAAACGATTGGCAAAATCGGAATCATTGTGATGTTTCTGATTACATTAATACTCAAGCTTTTGTAGTTTCTTAGAAAAAACTGTCGTCAACTACACTCAAATCTCACCTTATGCTGATATTGTTGCATAACCTTGATCTCTGTCAAAAGCATTTCTTTTTTAGGCTGGCTATTGAATGTCATCCTAAAAATTTATTTTGTATTTTCAGTTTTTCCAGCAAAATAGGCGTCAAAAACTTTTGACAGCAACAACGTTGCCTGAAGTAAGACATTTGGCGGTCCAAACAGTTCCAGTAGCACTAAATATAGTTAACGATCAGAATCATTAACGATTCGGCCCTATCCTCAAATCAGAGGATTTTTTACGCCTTGGTCCCCTTGTTGTTTTTTTGTCATTTTTTAGGCTTCAGGATCAGGCAAGAAAAATTTGGAAGGATTTAACCATGAGGCTGAGAAATGTTCGAGTTCCTCCTAACATACGCTGGCCTACCCTTGTCTAAGCCTAAAGCCTAAAAAAACAAAATAACAACATTGGGAACAAGGCAAAAAACCCTAATTTGGGGAAAGGGTCAACGATTCTACAGTTAAGTGATAAAAAATTACCCAACGCCAATCTTTTCTGAACAAAATATATTGACTAAAAATTATAAAAGCTGCTAAACAAGGCGCACATACCTAGCAAGGTATACTTATGATGTGGGTCGCCCTCGCTCACTATTTGTTTTAACTCAGCGAGTACCTGAATTAATGGCAGGTTATTGGCAGCAAATCAATAATGTTTGTGGTTGAACATTTTTCATTGTTTTCTTATTAGCTCCTTCCATAAATAAAAATATGTGTAAGCACATTATTTTTGGTGTTTGTGTGCACAAAGAGGAAATGGTTCACCCTCTAGCTCGTGTTTTTATTTATAAGAGAGAAAGCAAAAAATCAACAAAGAAAAACCGCGAAAATATGATGAGGAACTAGTGATGATGTAGGTATAAAAAATTTGCACACTTTTAAATTATGCGATAGCAGTGTCTAACGATTTAGAAAATAACGATAGGTACCGTATTTGTTTTAATTAATGGCTCATTTATAAACGTTGTCGTTGTCGTCGTCGTTGTCGTTGGAATATTTTTTTTATAAAACCCTTTTTTTCGCCAACGACGACGACAACGACAACGACGACCTATTTATAAAAAATTCAACGACTACGCCAACGACAACGACGACGCCAAGGACAACGACATTTTTTATTCAAAATTGGACAAATTTCGCATTTTTAGTCGAGCTTTCGAGTGAAAACGTGTGGAGAATATAGTTAATCCTTAAAATTCTGAAATAAAATGCAAAATTTGTCTGATTTGGAAGAAAAATTTTCCGTTGTCGTTGGCGTTGTCGTTGTCGTTGGATTTTTTATAAATATGTCGTCGTTGTCGTTGTCGTCGTCGTTGGCGTTGTCGTTGGCGTAAAAATGCCTTTATAAAACATTTTTTCCAACGACAACGGCGACGACAACGACAACGTTTATAAATGAGCCATAAACCACTGGTGAATTTAATTTTCAATCATCCGGAAATTAAAAAATTTCAGGTGGATCTCGAGGTTTTTGAGTGTGAACTAGAGATGATGCCGGGACGGGGGTCCCGTCCCGAAGGGACTTTATAAGTAATTCCCGTCCCGGAACTTTTCCCAGAATTTTTTTCCAGGTGTCTCGTCCCGGAGTGATTTTCCGCTTCCAGGATAAATCGTCCCGTGCCGACTTTTGAAAATCTGTCCCGTCTCAGGAATCAAAAATTCCTAGTGAATTTTAGTCTAGTTTTTATCATTATTTGAAACTCCCGCTGATTTTGAGTAAATATTAGAGTTGTCAATCAAGAATATACTCGAGTATATGCTCGAAAAATATCTAGATTCTGTCCTTGACGTAAAATTGGGACAAAAATTTTGCACATTTTTTTTTAAAAACTAATTCTCGTTGTCAAATTTCCTGTTTTTCCCCGAGCGTGAAAATTATTGTCCCAGAAGTTCACTTTGTCGCGGATTCCCGTCCCGGAGTAAATTCTTGAATCATCCCGTCCCGGTGTCCCGTCCAGGAATTTTTTTTCGCAATCGCCATTCATCATCTCTAGTGTGAACCAGCCGGTTAGTGATTTGAGGGGGGGGGGGGTGGAGTTATGTTGGATTAAGTCATTTAGGTTAAAAAAAGTAGCCTCAATGGTGCAGTGGATACGGTTTTGTGTTCAAAATGTTGCGCAGATACGATCCCACCTGGTAGCACGCTATTTATTTTGACTTGTATGACTCATTTCTAGGAGTAATTTTGGTCGCTGATTCCGAATCTGGCGCCAGAAAAGTCGAATCACCGCTAGACATTGGTCAAACAAGCTAAAATAAATTGCGTGCCACCACGTGGAGTCGAACCTGCGCACAATTTTGGGTCATGAAACACAAACGCACACCCGTAAATGCACAAGTGCACCCACATCCCCCTCCCCACTTAAGTGTCCCAGAGGTCATTTTACCTACATCATTTTCGTTTTTTTTAATTTATTCTACAATGATTTTCAAAAAAAAATTCATGTGAGGCCACAGCTCGGTTAACGCTGCTCTCTTCACCTGGCTACGTCCATGATCGACTGTGGGGCAGAGTTTTATTTAGGGTTGTCGTCTCGAATATTTGAAAATTCCTACTAATATTCTAAAAAACAAATCAAATGGGACTTTCTGTTTGAGATTGACATTTTTTATGAGCCATTTAGATCATATCCTATCAATCATCAAATCCAATAAAAAAAACCCTATCAAATCTATTAAAAAAGTAAATTCTTCATCCCTGAGCAAGGTAAACTAATGCGCATTAAGAGTGCAGTCAAGTGAGCAACCTAATCAGATGATATACATTTCTGGATCTACCAATTTAGCTCAGCTCTTTTTTTTTCGCCAAAAAATGCTGTATTTGGATATTTCAAAACCAGTGAAAGAGAAAATGTTTATTTAATTGAATTAAACGGCTTTCGATCAGCTAAATTAGTGCAATTGCCCTATTTATCCTTTCATGCATTTATTCCCACTTATTTGCCCCCAGAATAACTTTTTTTGGATTTGATGGAACGTGGATTTACCAAAGCTTGAACTTTTTTGACAAATTGGGGTATCAAAAATTTACTAACCTCCTGATCGGTGAGTTTAATGCGCGGCTGTTGTCTGGTGCGCACTTCTTCTTTTGGAGGAGCTCTGGTGCGCACTGAAACTTTCTCGTATCCTCCACTGCTATTGTCTTCAGCAACAGTTCTTTTGTCAGCTGTTGGTTGTGCTGTTGTTGGAGTAGCTGCTAGTGTTCCTGTGGGTAGATGGTGTCTTGGAAGAGGGGTGATCTGTAAAAGAGGGGTTAATCAACTGGAAAGCACAAACACACTCTTATAGAACCCTATTCTCGGGGTTAAAATACAGTTAATGGGATGATCGAGAAGTTTCGAAAACATCTGGATTAGGATCAAAAAATTAGGATCAATACTAGACATCACTGCGGCTAGGATGCGGCTAACATTTAGTGTCAAGCAATATTTTGACTTTTGTAGAAAATTTGTTTTTGCCGTTCAATTCGTAAAAAAGAGGCACGCCTGAACGTCAGAGCATGAATTTCTTGAGCAATCGAAAAAAGTTTTTTATTTTTGGAAACGCGTTGTAATGAGAGAAACGATTTATTTGGTGGTCATGCTTTGACTTAAAGCCACGGTTCTGTTTTAACGATCGGAAGTATAAACAAAACATTGATTAATTTAAGATTAATATTATGGTAGCAAAATTTTGGCCGTGTTTTGGAATATTAGGAGAGGAGCTACTTAGGTTTGTAAAAAGGCCCTCCATGGCGTAGTGCGTAAGCGTTTGCGTTTTTGGCCCAAATGGTATTGCAGGTTCGATCTCACGTGGTAACATGCTATTTATTTTGGCTTGTTTGACCAGTTCTAGGCGTAATTTGGGTAGCTGATTGCGAATCAGGCGTCAAAAAAGTAAAATTACCTCTTAAACTTGTCAAAGAAGCCAAAATAAATAGCATGCCACCACGTGGGATCGAACCTGCAACACCATTTTGGGGCAAAGAACGTAAACACTTAAGCACTCCGCCATGGAGGCTTTTCTCCGCAAGAAAAACACAAAAGCAGCGGCCATCATTTTACAGATTTTTTGTTTAAAATTAAAATCTCAAATGTTTGAGCGTTTTAAAATGTGACTTTAAGCCAAAAATGTTCGTCAGCAAAAATGTTTAATTGAGTTTGTTTAACCGTTGCGCATCTACTGAACACATTTAAAATGAGCTTTTGTGATACCCTGTTTTTTCGTGGGCTTCCTATTAGAGGGAGGGATTATAATTTTTTTTAATTTTGAGACTCAGATCAGGTTTGGTTTCAAAATCCCAATGCCACTCACATTAGCCTCAGCACTTTTGTGCAGTTCTTCATCGGAAGAAGCTTTGGAAGAACTTGCTGAGCCAACACTCCCACCGTCAAACGCTCCGTTTGATCCATTCAATGGAAGGAATTCATTGTTGCCAGAAGATGACTTCTTCAAATGCTATAAAAAATTAATCAATAAACAAAAATACCAAAAAACCCCCAAAATTAAAAAAATCTCAATTTCCATTTTCCCATCTCCACTTACTATCTTATTCAGAAACTCAATATAGGCAGCAAAGGGAGATTGGACGCTCAAGCGCAGGGGGTGGTTAGCTGAGTCGAAAATGTTGGCGGAATTTAAATGACTTCAAAATCAAAAAAAAATCGAAGAGAAGACAACCACTTTGATCAATAAAAATCAAAACCAGTGAAGATGTAATAAATCTGACAGAATTGCTGTCTCCGCAATCACAGCAGCAAAAATAAAATATTAATCAAGAGAAGAAAAGATAATATTGCTTCTTCTGCCCACTAATTCACACCAAAATCAATCCTTTTCTTTTGGATAGCAAGGATTTAGCCAGGTTTAGTCAGCAAATACTCAGCAGATATGGTGAGAATAAGCTGGTTCACATAATCCCTGGGCTAGCCCCTTGTGGGGGCTCTTGTAGCAGTGGCAGCAGCAGGGACAACATCCAAGTGGCGCAATAGAGCAGAGAGAAAGAGCAATAGTAGAAGTGACAAGTCTATTTTTTCTACACAATTGTGTGCGGAATTCGTGTAAATAAACTGGTTTCACACCCCTTTAAAACAAAATCAAGTGGAGGTGGAGTTTCTTTCTTTTTGGTAGAAATGTTGCTGCTTACCCTCCACAGAAAAATTGACTGCTCTGGAAGCAGGGGAAGAAGACAACTGATAGTTGTGTGGTTGTCCGCACAAAAACTGGGCGAAATCCTCTCTCTGCGAGTGAAGAAGAAGAACTTTGCACCACTTTGAGAGAGTAGAAACAATTGCGCGGATAAGATGCTCCTCCTTCCCTTTCCTTTCCTTGAGCTGACTTATATATCTACAGGGTGTTTCAAATAAGAGCACTCTGCACAGTCGACTCTCTCCATCAAAAAGTTCGTTCCCGCTTAGGGTACGACACTTTTTACCTAAGTCTTTAAAGACTTTCGCCATTAGTCTTAACTTGTTTAGCCGATATGTTGCAAGGATTCTGATTTTGCCGGTCCTTTATGTAAATGCAACAGTTTTGCCGAAAAGAGCCACGGCTCTCTCCATAGTGATTCACTGATCACCTAATTTCCAAAAAGGTGATCGCTATGAAGACAGCCATGGGTATTCTCGGCAAAACTGTTGCCATTTACATAAATGACCGGCAAAATCGAAAATCTTGCGTTATTTTGGACTAGACTAGAAGAAGACAACTGGCAAAAGTCTTGAAAATAGAAGTAAAAAAGTGTCGGACCATAGGCGGAAACGAACTTTTTGGGCGGTCACTAGGGGAGAGTCGACAGTATTTTAAATTTGCATAATTTTTGAATTGTCTCGAGAAAAAAAAAAAAATACTCAACCGAGGATCAGGCAATAATTTTTCGTACCATATTTTTATTTTGCCTCGTTAGGAACTGAATCACAGCAGTTCCTCTGTCACTTTTTGGAATTCTCTGATGTTTGCATTTTGAAGTCTACCCTAGGAACTTGTTCGGTTGGGTTCGCCTGGGGTCCGACACTTTTTACCTCTATTTTTGAAAATTTTATGAAATCTGATTTGTCAATCTAATCAGGAACATTGCAGGGTTTTCGATTCTGCTGATCCTTATTGTAAATGGCAATAGTTTTGCCGAAAAGACCGCGCCTCTCGATATAGTGTCGCTATTTTTTTGATTTTACACTATATCGAGAGGCGCGGGTCTTTTCGGCATAATTATTGCCATTTACAAAAACGATCGGCAAAATTTTAATCTTTGCAATATTTGGAACCAGACTAGCCGAAGATGACTGGCAGAAGCCTTGCAAAGGTAAAAAAAAGAGGTAAAAAAGTGTCGGACCCTGGGCGGGAACGAACTTTTGGCACCAACACTGTATCGAGAGTAGACTGTACTATTATTCGCTGGCCTGCCCTAAGCCTTAGCACAAACCAAAAAATATCGAAAGCCGGACCCAAAAAAATGGACAGGCATTGCTCAATAGAGCCAAAGAATTGTTTTTGCAATGGAAATAAAAAAGAACGGTTTTGTTCTGAACATACTGCTGCCTTTTCTATATAATACACGATAGGACTCGATCTTTTGGGCAAGTAATCTTACTAAACAATAGTTTTTGCCAGTGCGGACGAGCCATTGATAATTCCAGATTGATTTTGAAAACACCTGTATGCAATTATCTAGCCATTTGGTTTCTTCTCCTTTTTATTATGCTCAACCCGAAATGAAGATGCTGAATAATTTTTGCCTGTGGAAAGAGGTACACATAATGCAAAAAGACTGCGCAAATTAACACCGCTTTCTTGTAAGAATTTTTTCTGCTATTTTTCTTCTTTTGTGGAATTGATGACAGGGGAGGAGGGCAGGGAGACGCCAGCAGCTGATGCAAGGATTAATAGAGAAATGCGGTGCCAGTCGCGCATACAGCACTGGCTATAATGGGTTCTCTCTGTGTTTATATCTTATTTTTGAAAAGAGCTAAAAAATTTGGCGAAGAAAAGCAAAAGAGTACATAACAGGTGGGGCAGAGACTGTGGCAATAAATTTGATTGTAATTGAACCATAAAAATTGACCAACCAATGGTTTGGGTGGTAGTGGCGGAGGGGTTTTTGCAATAGCACCTGCATCACCATTGGAACTTGGGGTGGGGTAGCAGACTGAGCACCAGATTTGTTGGATCCTAAAAAGCTATTTAAATGAATATAGTTAATTAGTTTAAAAAATATTTCAAATTTTTGGGTTCGAATACAGTTTTTGAATTCACGCCTTCCTAAATTTATTTTTTTTGGCTCTTTATTGCTCGTTTGTGAACTTTTTTTAACTTGGGCAAAGCCTTGAGCGGGGTAGCGACAAAACAGGCTCGAAGGTGTGTCTTAAACCATAGAAAAAATATGAAATTTCGAAACCAGAGCTGGGGCGTAAAAGGCGAACTATTAACAGATGGACAGTTCGCATCGATGCGAACTGTCCACTTGGTAATGTTTTAATGACAGTACTTATTTTCAAGTATTTTTTCTATTCTTAGTTGCGATAGTATCTAAAATTTCCTGCGCAATCCTAATTACTAAACAGAATTTTGAAAATATCCTCGGTTGTTGAGATATAAGCTAAAGTTAAAAAACAGAGAGTATTCACCTGTATTTTCGAACTTTAGCTTATATCTCAACAACCAAGCATTTTTCGGAATTCTGTTCCGAAATTCGGATTGCGGAGAAAATTTTAGATACTATGGCAGCTTAGAATAAAAAAAATCACTCAAAAATAGGTACTATTATTACAGCATTGCCAAGTGGACAGTTCCCATCGATGCGAACTGCCCTATGTCCCATGTAACATACTGTAAATGTTCTAATATGCCGACCCATTCCTGTTGAAAATCTGGTTCTTGGCAGTGAATTTTCGACCTACTTTTTGCAGCCTACTGTTAAGCAAGTCACCACACAATTTGTGGCCAATGACATGAGCTACAAAAAAAGTAGTAACTTACCTGAGAGTAGTCTGCAAAAAATGGGCAAAAACACAATGCCATAAACGCATTTTTGAATTTAGTGAAATTTTATTTAATTTCAAAATTTTTATCTGCCTATCAGAGAATTCACGGTAAGTCCTTGGATTTATTTATTTACAGTCTGGCAAAAGTGGCCTGGGAATCTTTGCATACAAACACCATTTAGTTAGAGTATCTCTGAATTCTCATAAGCACATACCTTTGTTGAGCGAGGAGCGCGTTGCAGGCACTGGAGGCACAGCAAAAGTGGAAGTTGATGGCGACACGCCAGTACTCGAACCAGCAGAACTTGTACAAACAGTAGTAAATATGGCGAGGAGGACAGTGGTGGCACAACACAGGATGTGAGGTTGTCTACTGGCGACTCAGTGGATATCTTGTCCAGCTGGTTAACTACTCTATGCACATCTTCTACAACTTGGTTAGCAGTGTTCGCAGTGGAATAGTGTGGAGCTGGAAGGGGAGTTTCTCCTGCTCGCTAGATGGATCTGAGCCAGAAGTTCTGATGCTATCTAATGTTGATGAACTACCAACAGCTAAAACGACAGGTTAAGAATATGCTTGTACCAAAGAAAAAAATTATCATAATTCCTCAATTACAATAAACTTGTCCCTAAGGATCAATCAGCCATATCTGCTAATTGGAAAAGACCTACGCCGAAACCCTCCCCCTTGCTCTAACGTCTGGAGCAAGAACAAAATAAAAAAGCCACGAGTACTATTTTATAAAAAATACGGCATAATAAATTAGGTACACGGACATTTCGTCCAAAAGCAGTTTCGTCCAAAGGCCATTTCGTCCAAAAACGGTTTTCTCTAGATTTTTGCGAAACGAAGGGGACTGATACTTGGTGTGATTTTTTGATGTTTTCGCATCAAAAAATATTAAAAAGGAATCATAGAGTAAATTTTCGTCCCCTGAACCATATCGTCTAAATGATTTGAACTCAAGCTCTTATCCAATCTGCCTTGTCTATCGTTGATAGTTGCTGTTGGGTCCTAGTGCAGAAGCGGTTGCCAAAATTTGCCTTGGTCCCCCTGTTGTTTTTTTGCGAATATGCCTTGGTCCCCCCTGTTCATTATAGTTATATTAATCTAGTGATTGCAGGGGGACCAAGGCAAATTTTGGCAACCGCTTCTGCACTAGGGCAATTCCAATTTGCGTTGTCTATCATTGGATAGTTGCTGTGTATACCGACAAGTTTTCGTTTAAGTTTTATAATTATTCTGTAAACAATTGAACATCTATATGAAGTCACCTATCAGTCAAGGCTCTACACGATGATGTCATATCTACATATCAATAACCTCCTCGCTAATAACTTTTTGATCTTCTTTTCTTTGCAGCATGGAGTGTGCTGGTCTTGGCCGCGAAACGGCCAACCCTTGGTTGGTACTCAAAACTATATCGTGAACTTTTTCGTCCAAAATCAATGTCTTGAGACATTATCCGAAATAATTAGGCGGCGGAGGAGAGTTGATAGTAGTATATGACATAAGTGTCGTCACTTTTTTTTTGGCTTTTGCTTAGGTGCAGGATATGCAAGCGTATGTTAGGACGTACCCAAACATAATTTTTTGTAGTTCGCATGACATTATAAATGTATATCTGACTCCATAACAAATACCGTTGATTCATGTTCATAAAATTGAAGGAGTTTATTTAACATAATATCGAAAATTTTCGAAAATCCTATTTTGGACGAAATGGCCTTTGGATGAAACATCGGGTACTTAATAAATTACAGTCGAACCTCGATAAACAGACATATCCTCAAGTTCGTTCCCGCCCATGGTCCGGCACTTTTTACCTGTATCTTTAAAGTCTTTTGTCAGTGTCTTCAGTATGTCTAGTGCGACACATTGCAAATATTTAGATTTTGCCGATCGTTTTTGTGAATGACAACAGTTTTGCCAAAAAATACCAGCAAGTACTCGATTCAATGTCACCTTTTTTTGAAAATAGGTTGACGTTAAGCCGAGTACCAGCGGGTCTTTTTTTCATTTTTCACAAAAAAGATCGGCCAAATCTGGATCCTTACGATTTTTAGACTGGCTAGACTGACGAATAAAATTTGTAAAAGCATTAACAAATCGAGGTAAAAAAATGATTGGAGAAATGCAGTAATCTAAAATCCGCTCACTGTGGATATAGGCAATTTTCTCAGCTTTGGAACGTGGAGTACCATTTTCACATTTTTTGATCACCAAATCAACATCAATATCGTCATCCGATGGATATACAGCTAAAATATATAGTGTCATAATAGGTCATTAAAAATAAAGCAGCAAAAGTAGCAAAACTTTAGAAACATACATTTGGTAATCATAAACTTCTCATTCTGCTTTTGCTTTAGGGTAGATGCGTAAAACTTGAGCGCTGTGACTACAGCCTGAAAACAAAAATATTTTATATAGGGAACGAAATTGTTGTTGAAAAAACCTTAGGATTCTTCTTCTGGTCGGCCTCAGTCAAGTCTCTATGGAGAATGTCAAGCCAGGATTGGGGCAGACCAGAAAACTTTTGTCCATCGTATCTGAAAAACAAAAATTTAAAACATTTTCATATTATCTGAGGTCATTGACTTACCCAACATGGATCCTGTGAACAGTATTGAATGGTCCACTGATCTCATTGATTTTTGAATTTTCATTTGCTGCATCAGTAGAGTCATTCAAAGCATTACTACTACCACTGCTGAAGATCCTACCAAGAAATGACCTCAACCTGACTTTCGATCGATCTTTCACGGCTGACATCTTAAGAAAAACTAATTTTAGTACGTTTGAAACACAATTCTGCACATTTTCAATTAATTCCTCTCCCTAGAAGGGACAAAAAAGTTCGGGTAAACCCAAAAAGGTAAAATTTTTCCGAAACCCTTTTCATTAAATAAATATATTTTTGTGAACTAATCCGAGAAATTTTTATACCACTATGCCGCCAACATTCTAGGCTTTCTATTGCGGGGTAACAAAAAATTGCGTAAAAACAAGCAATAAGGTCAATTTTTTTAGGAAATCGAGTTAACTGTGTGACAACCAGTGATGGGTAAGCAGACAATTTTCGCCCAGCACCGCCCCACGCCCCAGGGTTTTCAGACTATCGCCACGGCACGGCCCCGCGCTCCAGGTTTCCAGACTATCGCCCCAGCACCACCGATGTCCCGGGGCGGTGCGCACCGGGTCATGTGGTAGTTCCAGAGATTTTCCAAAGCCGTTTTTATGCTTCTACACGATTTTTAAGGACGATTGAAAAATTACAAAATTAAACAATTGGAGCCATCTTGCAAAGTTTTAAGAGAAATTTAAAAAAATCCGAGCGCCCCGTACATCGCCCCAGCACCTAATTCTGCCTTCGCCCGCGCCCGCGCCGGGACTATTTTTTTTCATGCCCCGGCACGGCCGCACGGTAAACCATCGATTGGATACAAAAAGTGATTGGATACATCGATTGGATACACCATCGATTGGATACATCGATTGGATACGCCATCGATTGGATACATCGATTGGATACGCCATCGATTGGATACATCGATTGGATACATCGATTGGATACACTTTACATTTTTTTTCTTTGAACATCGATATTTACTGTAAATATAAAAATTTAGCAATCTGATAGATGCTAATATAGAACTCGTGCGCCTAATCGTTAACGAACTCAGCGACTATTCAAGCGAAGAAGAAAATGACGTATAACCATGATAGTTTGAAAGCTTACTGGTGCTGCACCAAGAAAAAGCTATGTGGGTCATAAAGGGTCAGCATTATCCCGTACCATGTACCCCCAAAGGGTCAGCCCTTATCCCGGACCATGTACCCCCAAAGGGGCTTCCTATTGAATTAGGTTGCCTGCCGAAGGCAGGCAGGTAGAAAATCTAGAAAAGTCAAATTTTCGATGGAATGGTCGGAAACAACGTCTTTATCGGATTCAGCGTGTAAGTAGTCAAAAAGCCACGGGGGTCAAACAGACAGGCGGTCAATTGTCGCGGACCCCTCAGTATATGTTTTCGGAGCAGTTCTTGGACCAATGCGTTTTGAGTGAACAAGTTCCATGTTAGCCAAGATTATCTAAAACGCAGAGAATAGAATTGTAAAATGCACCATATAATACTGTTATGCTGAAAACAAAGCTCACAAAATGACAATATAAAATGACAAACTATTTGTTGCAATTAGGTTGTTGAGTTAAAAATGGCACGAATTTGAAAAAGGTATCCAATCGATGTATCAATTGATGGCGTATCCATTCGATGTGTATCAATCGATGTATCCAATCGACGGTGTATCCAATCGATGGTGTATGCCAATCGATGTATCCAATCGACGTGTATCCAATCGATGTATCCAATCACTTTTTGTATCCAATCGATGAGCAGTCAGAAATAACCGTTGTAGAAAAAACTCACATTCATTAACGATCGGGACCAATAGGCACAAGCAATAACCCCATTAGCACTTGAATACCTGAAAAAGACAAAGACGAGAAGAAGAGACGGCAAATTCAGAATTGAAACTTATCTAATAACGCCAGTATTCCATAGATGACGTCTTTTCTGATGCATTGTTACAGCCATCTGAACGGAAAGGACACTAGGTTAAGAAAACAATTAAAAGTAGCTTACTTGAGAAGCCTCGAAGTCTCCCTGATGCTTAAGCCAAAACATAGCATAGAATGAAATAACTGAAAAAGACACACAAAACATCAAAATGAGCAACAAGGAAATAAAATGCAATGTGAAACAGTGTCGATAGTATCGACTCGATACTGCACTATGATAGATTTCAGCATCAAGTAAAAGTTGAGATCATAACTTAATGGTGGTCAATGTTTAAATCAGCAGCTTCGCGCGCAATAGCCTAAGAGGTAAAAAGTTGCAACATTTTCGACAATACATTGCGAAAATGATTTGGCAATTGTTTTCTTTTTCGAATATTGCATTGTCGAAAATGTGCAACTTTTCACCTCTTAGCTCTTGCGCTTGAAGTTCTCATTTATCATGAACTACTACAGCGGTACACATTATTAACCTCATGAATTTTGCACATGCTTGGCTTCTCTGGATTTGGCGTAGCTTGTATCAGAAGCTTGTATCTTCCAGGATATGCTTCTGCATTCAACTATAAAAAGATTGATTACTTTATTTCTAACAAAGCTTTTTACTTGAGCTTCTGGAAAAATATCTGTTTGTCTGCTTTGCTTAACTCGCTTTGTCTGCTTTGATAACAATATTCACTTCCTCATTGTTTTTAGGGCAACGAATGGTCGATATTGTCTTCACAAGCTGTGCTCGATCAATGCCATCAAATATTTGGGCTCTTCAGCATCGCGTCATCGCGGCCAACCAGCTTCTGTATGTATTATTCTTCCCACTTTGGTTGCGATCATTACTGAAGTTTACCTTTTTAGGGACCGACTACATCTTTCATTCGAGAGGGAATGAAAGCCAATGTGGGAGACCCGAAGAATATCACGTGAGGTGCTCTTCATACATGTGGAGAGAGCTTGTAAGGTTGGCCAAATTTCGTTTGTGTTTGTCTTATTTCACATCTGTTGTTTGCAGCACAACAAAATGAATCAATACCGGATCGACTCTCATGGCATTCTTGGAGGACAGTTCAATGAATTTGATCAATATATCAGTGGCGGCATTCCTCAATGTTTGCTCGCATGGTGACAAGATCTCGGTTTGGATTGCGGACTGCAAGACAGAAGTGGTACGTCTGTTCAGAAAATCGTTGATTCAAGCTCGGTATGAACTCAACAGGTAGGATCTACTTCAAGAAGCACAACCACACGAGCTATTGAATTTTAAAAAAGTGTTTACTTTGTTGTTTGAATGTTGAATAAATTGTGTGTTAGGACGTTCCGTGTTGTTCATTCGATTTTGAGATACTGTGCGATAGGCATCCATGATGTGACACTTTTTAAGTCTCTCCATGTCGATTCAAAGGTGTCAGGGATTGACACAGTGGAACTTTTTCTCATCTCTGTTGATGTTTGTTGTTGCTCAAGGGACGAACTTTTTGTGCTAGAAAAGATGTGGGAATCAATTGGAAAGGCTCATCACTCGAAATTTGAAAAAAATTTATTTTAAACGAATAAGGGCTGTATAGGGGAGGGAAAAGAAAAAAGGGGGCCGCTAATCACACAGGGACCAATAACAAGAAGATGTTGACCAAGTTTTGATGGAGCGATATGAGTATAGGCACCCACTTGATATGAATATAACACCCCACTAAAGTCTAATGTAACCCCTCATGTGACCTCACGATTGAAAGCTGAGGATGTTAGCTACACGATGGTGTAAAAATATTACTTTAGTACACAGAAATGTTTCTATTTGAT
Organism: Ditylenchus dipsaci; assembly: GCA_004194705.1. Lineage (NCBI taxonomy): Eukaryota > Metazoa > Nematoda > Chromadorea > Rhabditida > Anguinidae > Ditylenchus > Ditylenchus dipsaci. The sequence continues at coordinate 176,892 of SADC01000221.1, forward strand.
AAAAAAAAATAAAAAATAAAAAGTTTTGTCCTCAAAAAATATGGGTCAAAAAGTGTCGGACATGAAAAATTTCGCTAGCATCATTTAAATTTGCAGAAAATGTCGTCTATGCTGTCTCTTCGATCAAGTACTTTTCAGCGATCTGTGGTTTTGGCTGCTGGCATAGATGGTGTTTTTGTCTGTGTTGTGCCATCCATTTCGACTACAAGCGACGCTCTGATCCTGCTATAAGCAGAAAGTCCGTGAAAGTAAGTTGTCTATTGATCATTTGGCTCTAAAATGGGTAGTAGGAGTGTGTAGTAAGATAAAATTGGTACTAGGTTCCGTTTTAAATATCTTTTTCTTCGTTCATTTTAGTCGCAAGGCTAAACCGAATTCCGATGTGGTTGAAGTCCAGAACAAGTTTCCGAAGATCTTGAAGCTAGCGGCCAATTTTTCATGGAACAGTTTGCTTTGGGGAGAGCTCATGCAGAATGGTTTTTTTCAACTAGGACAATGGTATAAGATTTAAATTACTTGTATCAGGAGACTTGATCAGGCTGCTGCTTACTTCGCCAACGCTGTCTTTTGCTTCTGGAAGACCGGCCGATGTTGTGCAGCTCTGCCAGCAGATGTTTCCCTAAGAACAATTCTCTTTGTTGACTAAAGCTTTGCCTGCTGCTGCTATTGTAGGTGTGTTTTATTAATAACTGGTTTAATGATAGCCTTTTTAGCGTCATTATGATGCAGTTAAGCCTATGCTGTCATTAATGCTTGCCAAGAGGACAAAACTTCGGCTAGGAAGACTCTCAATTGGGTTCTGGGTGGCTATTCGGTTAGCAAAGACGTCACAATTCAGTTTCCGAAAGAGAATGTGGCTGAGGAAGGGGCTCCGATTGCTGTCCTTGGTGAAGATGCTGGCAGAAGACCCTGAAGTCATCACTCTGAACGATCTTGAGTGAATTATGAAATTATTTGACGCTATCGTATTGAATTGCTGACGTATTCTTTTGTTGGGTGGAGGTTTATGACTTCTATTGTGTGAAATAAAAATTTTTCGGTAGGATTGCGCTTCGTTAGGGCCTGACGCCAATAATTGGCATATAGTGTTAAATGATGACAATGGAGTGCGGGCAATCGATTTTTTATTTGGTTTTTCTATTTGGTTTCATGCTCCAAAATCCATTCTGTAATAATTCGATCGTTATAAGGATTGGACCCTAGTTTACAATATCCTCCCCCATGAATTTTCCTTTAAAACTTAAGTGAAGAGTACCCAAATATATGTCCTAGACCCCAGAAAAAGTACGTAAACTATTCATTAGTCACAACTTCCGTACGCTGGCCTACCCCAAGCCTAAGGGCTAAGAAAATACAGAAATTCAAGATCGTGTCAGGAAAAAAGTTACTTTATCGACTATCTGAGTCGAATAGTATACTTAGAATTAATTTATCAGAAATAGAGCATTGGACAATATCGTTTTTTTTTCAATTGGAGGACAAGATGGTCTAAAATATGGAATTTCAGCCTGAAGTTTGAGAAAGGTGTTCATACTGAATTTATTCACGTTTTTTGTTTTTGAATAAAAAAGGCTGAAAACAGTTCTTTGACTATATTTATGCTCCTCCATACATCCACACGTCAAAGTGAAAAAAAGTTATGTTCAGGCAAAATTTTCAAAAATAATAGGTGTTAAAATATAAAGTTGGGTGTTTTTCTACCAACTTATTAATATTAAGTTTGTGCGCTTTGGTACCAACAACTACGATTTCAATCCTCTTTTTCATTTTTGATCGTAATGCAAGTAACGAGGAACTATTAGGTAGCCAAAATAAAATAATGGATCGAGTGATGTAAGCTTTCATAAATCGCATTTTTTCTTTGGTCTAAAGAGTTTTAAATATTTTTTGTACGTAGATCATCTAATCAGCCGACCCTTCCTAATTAACGGACCTCCTCCACTTCGAAGATATATGTCTTAGACAGAACGGCGCATTTTTCACTAATCTACTGACTCAAAATCAATGTTCTGATATTTTAAAGGCTATAGGTTTTTTTTAACGATCGGCAAAATTGTTATCCTCACGGTTTTGAGACCAGACTAGAAAAAAGAATCAATAATATATATTGAAAATGAGGTTGAAGAAAATGTCGGAGCCTAGGTGGGAAGGAACTTGAGGTGTGGGTCATTAAATCGAAGTTCGACTGTACAACTATATACCGAAAATGATGCTAGGAAGCAGAGCTACAGTTTGAGTATCAGGCTGTGAATACAATGTGAATGAAAATTGCAAAAAGACGTCTGTTCCAAGATAATACCAGAAAGTTTAACTGATGTGAAAAGACCAGAGAAACCGTGGAGCACTACATAGGAAAAGGCTCTAGAACACGGACTGTTTGAAAAAATTGTCTATGTAAATTATGTTTATGCCTTGTTTTAAGATCAAAAAATAGATCGTTCTTTTCTGATACAGTCGACTCTCCCAATAACGAACCCCCTGAATAGGGTAGCTCACGACGGTTAATGCATAGTTTCGGTTAACCGGGTCCTGCTCAAAAATTTTGACAGAATTTTAACAAGCTTTTAGTACCATTAGATGCGCAAGAAATTTTGAGTACCCCATTTAAAAGATCATCGAAAACTAAAGAAAATTATAATCCACCTAAAAATTGAAAAACAGCCGAAAGACTAAAAAATATATGGTCTTTTTCGGCTGTTTTTCAATTTTTAGGTGGATTATAATTTTCTTTAGTTTTCGATGATCTTTTAAATGGGGTACTCAAAATTCCTTGCGCATCTAATGGTACTAAAAGCTTGTTGAAATTCTGTCAAAATTTTTGAGCAGGACCCGGTTAACCGAAACTATGCATTAACCGGTCGTGAGCTACCCTACTCAGGGCCCTGAATAACGAACTCTCTCAATAACGAACACGTTTTCGGTTTGGTTGGATTTTCGATAAAGTACTTATAACGGACCTTCTCAATAACGAACTCTCTTAATAACAAACACCTAGAGCCGGTCCCCAGGGGTTCGTTATTGGGAGAGTCGACTATACATGAACTTGCTTTCGCCTTTTCACGACAAGATTCACGTTTCTACAAAAAAAAACGAAAAAGAGCAGGAGTTTGAATAAATTTTTGAGAAAAGTCTTAAACAAACCATCAAAGGATTTGATCAACGGTTCAAAGCCGGGCTGCACTGGATATCCGATATGCGGCTTGTTTGACATTTCATATCCGATTTGATATCGAAGAGGTAAAACCGCAGTTGGATACAAATTATGATTGGATACCGCAGATGCATACATTTTTAAATCTACTCAAATTCATCCAGTTAAAACATAAGCTTAACCAAAACCAGCTTAACACAAGTTAGTGCTCTAAAGGCGGTTCGATAATATCAAAATAGTGATTTTACTAACCGGATTCCCCGTACCGAGTTAGGAAAGAACCTAACTACCTGAAGGTACCCCAACTACCATGTAATTATCTCAGCTGATGCTGGCTGCAAGCAACAATTTTTGTAATTAAGCAGCTTCAAAATTCATCATTTACCGTAGCATAACGACAACCCATAATTCAGGTTTTCTTATAATTAGTAGTGAGGTATCTTGATAATTGTAGTCATAGGCATACCCAGGGGGGACACGGACAATTCATCCTACGGGAATGAATTCTCCTGGGGATTAATTGTCGCGTGCCCTACCCAGGAGGGGGGGTGGTCTAGCTGGGCTATAGACCACCCTCTCGACCCCCCCCCCCCGTCAGAAAATCCTGGGCACGCCTATGGCTGTAGTGAAGTAGTAGAAATTGTGTAGTGGTACCTGAATGGCGGTATTTGTTCTAGTACTACCTCGATAGTCTTACTCACCTAGTAACATCCAGTTATCAGGTATCCAGGTGGTGTCACTAGTTGGTTAGGATATCTACATAGGAGTTAAGGTCTTTAGGCATTGCGAGTTAACTTTACGTAAGTTAAGGTTAAAGGGGCCAAACGTCCCTTTTTAATAGGAGGGGGCTAAATGTGTTGCTTTATGTAGAGGGGGCCGAACGTCCCTTTTTCCTAGGAGGCGGCCAAACGATGGAGGTGGCTAAATCACAAATAAAACCTGTTAGCCCGGAGCTTTGAGTGATAAATTCAGCATTTTTACAATCAGTGCCCGAATGAGATTTGCCCAAACGAATAGGAACCTATTGTCTCTTTTCTTGTTTTTTACGTTTAAATCAATTGTTTCTTTGAAATTATACTTTTTTAAAATTAAGTGACAAATTCAACTGCAAATGTATCCAACTGCGTATCCAATCACAATTTGTATCCAACCCAAGGGCAGTCATCCGAAGAATGTCCAATTTCGGATGAAGGGTATTTAAGGTATAGGATTTTTTCAGATTTTTTTCGAAATTAGTTTCTATATAGTACACGCATGTATGGATGGGTGTGTCGCCTCATTTGTGTTTAAGTCCAATTTTTTGCCATTTTGAATAATTTGTCAGATATCTTACCAGAACTAACAAGTAAAGACTCTCTTTCGAGCACAAATATGTAAAATAAAAATGGCCTTTGAAAAACATGTGAAGTCCTTCCTAACTCGAGATTGCACATATGAACATGGAGTTCGGGTAGATTTTCGTATTAAAGCTCAAGTTTTTGCTATTTTGCAAAATTTCGTGCTTTATCTACCAAACGTTCGAGTACAAATTCTAGCTTTTCATTAAGCAAAAACGTATAAAAAAGGTGCTTTTACAAAAAGTTTTTGTTATCCTTCCAATTGGAAATAGTGTACTTTAGCCTGAATTTAGGTGGATTTTTGTCTTCAAGCCTAATTTTTCGGCATTTTTTTTTGCAATTTTATGTCAAATATCTTGAAAAGGGCCTTCAAATAAAACAAAATTTTGCCTGATCAAATATTTCTTAGATAAAAGTTATAATTGGTTTAACGGGACACTCAAAAGTGTGATGGACAGCTCGGAAATATTTTGTCAAATATCCGAATATCCGAAATCCGATATCTGGTAACCGCTATCCGGCACTTTTTCACGTCCTACCCGATATTTTTTCATATTCGTTGCAGCCCTGATTGAAAGCAAATTATGTAGAAAGCAATGTTGAAAGCAAAGAGCCATTGTATTCAGCACAGAAACTGATTCTATAAAAATAATTGCTGCAACCACAGCATGAAGATTTAAAAAAAATCAAAACTTTGATATCATAATGTTTTTGATAAGGAAAAATGATAGCTAAATAGATACAGAAATTTGATAAGGAAAAATAAATTTCTAGTCCAGTTGTGCATTAATAGCATTCAGATCTCTAAATTAACAAATGTCTTCGTATTCAGTCAAACCTACTATATCTCATGACATTCTGGGTGAAATACTCACCTTTTTTGACAGAAGCAAGCTCAGTATGCTTTGCGAACTTAGCCATTCTATAAGCTCCTAATAAACAATAGCTAATTCATAAGTCTCTTTTTTCTCCAAGGTCTTAGATGTGAATGGAAACAATCAAACATTTCTTACCGTTGCTTGGGATCTGGAAATGAAATCAGAAAACAAACATTTGATGAATGTTCATTGTGAACGTCTCATTAAATAAAATTTATTGTGGTCTTAAATTCAAATGTTTTATAAATGAGTGATGGCTGTTCGAAAGCTACATTAAAGGCGAATCTAACCCGACAAAATTGAACAGTAAAACATTCAATATTTATTGACCACCGGTAGAAACCATGAACCCATAGAAAATCAAGCCAATTTTGAAATTTTTGATTTGGCGCGAAAATTCGAAAGTGATTATGTTTTTTGAATTTTAAGCCCCTGTGGCAAATGCAATATTTTTTAAAAAATAATGAGCTTGTGGAAAAAATTCGAAAAAAATGAAAACAATTTGGTTACCAAAATATGCGCCGAACGCTGTAACTACCCTTCCGAACAACAAATTTATGCTTAGCCCTTAGGCTTGGGGTAGGCCAGCGTACGGAAGTTGTGACTAATGAATAGTTTACGTACTTTTTCTGCGGTCTAGGACATATATTTGGGTACTCTTCACTTAAGTTTTAAAGGGAAAATTCATGGGGAGGATATTGTAAACTAGGGTTCAAAATCCTTATAACGATCGAATTATTACAGAGAATGGATTTTGGAGCATGAACCAAATAAAAAACCAAATAAAAAATCGATAGCCCGTACTTTATTGTTATCATTTAACACTATAATGCAATTATTGGCAATCAGGCCTAACGAAGCGCAATCCTACCGAAAAAATCTTATTTCACACAATAGAAGTCATAAACCTCCACCCAACAAAAGAATACGTCAGCAATTCAATACGATAGCGTCAAATAATTTTCATAATTCGCTCAAGATCGTCCAGAGTGATGACTTCAGGGTCTTCTGGCACAGCATCTCCACTAAGGACAGCAATCGGAGCCCCTTCCTCAGCACATTCTTTTCGGAATCTGAATTGTGACGTCTTTGCTAACCGAATAGCCACCCAGAACCACAATTTGAGAGTCTTCCCTAGCCGGAGTTTTGTCCTCTTGACAAGCATTAATGACAGCATAGCGCTTAACTGCATGATGATGACGCTGAAAAGCTCTCATTAACCAGTTATTAATAAAAACACACCTACAATAGCAGCAGCAGGCAAAGCTTTAGTCAACAAAGAGAACTGTTCTTAGGGAAACATCTGCTGGCAGAGCTGCACAACATCGGCCGGTCTTCCAGAAGCAAAGACAGCGTTGGCGAAGTAAGCAGCAGCCTGATCAAGGTCTCCTGAAACAAGTAATTTAAATCATTATACCATTGTCCTAGTTGAAAAAGAATATTTAAAACGAGAACCTAGTACCAATTTTATCTTACTACACACTCCTACTACCCATTCTAAGAGCCAAATGATCAATAGACACTTACTTTCACGGACTTCTGCTTATAGCCAGAGCGTCGCGTAGTCAGAGCGCCGCTTGTAGTCGAAATGGATGGCACAACCAGACCAAAAACACCAGCTATGCCAGCAGCCAAAACCACATATCGCTGAAAAGTGCTTGATCGAAGAGACAGCATAGACGACATTTTCTGCAAATTTAAATGATGCTAGCGAAATTTTCATGTCCGACACTTTTTGACCCATATTTTTGAGGACAAAACTATTTAGATCCTGAAACGAAATACCAGAGTTTCGGCTGAGCCGCTACTTCAGTAATAGAAGTAGCGGCTCAGCCACTACTCAAGTAGCGGCATAACCGCTACTCAGTACCAAACCAGCGGCTCAGCCGCTACTTCAGTACTATTCAGACCACTTAGGGAATTTTTTTGTTTTCTTGATAAAATAGCGAAAAGGCCGTAGTACAAATTTTTAGAATATAGTTTGTTTGTCAAGAAACGTGGCTGTTTCGAACGTTTATGTTTATTTTAGGCTGATAAAAACGTATATTAAACTTTTTTCCATTTTATTCTAAAAAAAGTTTAATGTACGTTTTTATTAGCCTAAAGTGAACATAAACATTCATAACAACCACGTTTTTCTTAACAAACAGCTTATGTTCTAAAATCCGTACTATGGCCTTTTTGCAATTTTACCAAAAAAATAAATTTTCATAAGTTGTCTGAATATTACTGAAGTAGCGGTTGAGCCGCTAGTTTGGTGCAGAGTAGCGGCTCAGCCGCTACTCAAGTAGCGTCTGAGCCGCTTGTCTGGCATAATGAGTAGCGGCTCAGCCGCTACTCAGTTATTGGGTTGAGTGTTGGTATGACAGATCAGGAATCTGTCATTACCAACCATGAGTAGCGGCTGAGCCGCTAGTCATATGCCAGAGTAGCGGCTCAGACGCTACTTGAGTAGCGTCTGAGCCGCTTGTCTGGCATATGAGTAGCGGCTCAGCCGCTACTCAGCTATGGGATTGAGTGTTGGTATGACAGATCAGAAATCTGTGATACCAACCATGAGTAGCGGCTGAGCCGCTAGTCATATGCCAGAGTAGCGGCTCAGCCGCTACTTGACCACCTGAAAAAAACTTATGACCAAAATTTTTTTTATCAACAAACCCGTGATTCTAACACCGGATTCGTGCTCAGCATGGTCGATTTACTATAAAAACTACTCTTAAAACCCTACTATTAGGCCAAATTTCGAATTCCTCTCGAGACAAAATTTGAATTTTTTTGAAATCGAATATTTTCCGATTTTTCGGTTTTTAGTACCTTCACCAAAAATAAAATCGCTCCATGGGGATCGACTATTTGAACCAAACTTTTTTTTGTTCGATGCGCCACATTCTAGCGCACAAAAAGTTATGTGACACAAAATTTTCTGTTCAGTTCAAAAAAATTTTTTCTTTGATGAGAAATTTTCGAAAAAGTGTTTTTGACCAGAATTTTTTTTTCGCCTGACCAACCCCCGATTTTTATTAGCGCAATCGCGAGCCTTCATGCGGTTTCCTAAGTGAGGACACCAACTTCGAAAATTAAAGTGGTCAAAAAGTGACCTAAAAAGTGAGTGTTTCGTACGGCGCCAAGCAGCGCTATATAGTTAGTAGAAGGCTTTGTCGAAGTTTGAAAAGCAACCATTAAAACTGAAATTTTCGATGTTGAGGAGTTGACTCTGAGTGATGGCTATATGGCGGCGTATGACAGAGACATTTCTAATTGATCACTCTCACCTAATACGCCGAATTAAAAATGGCCATCAATCGAGTAACCTGGTCACGACATTAGTTGTAAAGACTGATAAATTAAGGTAAAAAGCGGTTGGACCTAAGAGACAAATATTAGTAAGCGTACGCCAGTGGCGGCGTACGGTTTTGTACAGGCCTGGGAAAAAGTGCGGTCCACGATATCCTTTTTGCTAGTCGGCGCTCTAACCATTTGAGCTATCGGGTCGCCCCAGGCATGTTTCTTATTTCTGATATCTGCCTCCCATACGCGGCCACTGGCGTACGCTTACTTATTTTAGCCGTGGAATTCACTGTGAATTTTACATCATCCAACTCTGTATGAGTCAAAACAAATTTAATTAAAAAGGCGACATTGGCGCATTACCATAGTCAGTTTATAATTTTTTTTCGCTTCAGACTTGAAAAGGTGTTTCGGTTGCTATTCTCGGTGGCTAACTGTGTTGGAAGCTTCTCCATGTGGTATTTCCTGATCTTCTTACTATTGTTGTGTACAATATTCTCTAGGTTCCTCATAACTTTTCTTCCCTTGCTTTTCCTTCTGGATGTGGTGGCAGCAAGCAAGAAGAATAAGGCAACGGCAGCTCATAGTCCGTTATTACGGCGCATATTTTTTGCATTAATGATTTGATGTTTTTCAGAAACCTAAATGAAGTCTACTTGATTGGCTTTACTTTTTGTTGTGCCTGACCTTCATTTCCTAATTTCATTCGTGCTGATTGCCGTGCTCTGGGTTGAAACTGAAGATGGCAATAAAAAGAAGAGGGGCAAACGAGCTGTGGCTTCTGACCCTTAGCGATGAATTACGAAACAAGCCTTATATTCTCTTGCTTGCTCCACTCAATAGTCTATACTCTGTTTGCATATAAAAATATTAGTAACACGAAATAAAGGACACTTCTAATCCTTGAATTCGCTCAAATAATGGGTAATCGATTACGATATAGGGTTCCTTTTTTTTAAATAAAAGTTTTAGTGTATTTCTTGTTGATTTGGAACGTATGTCCAAACCCTGAAAAAAGTACCTAAGACATTCGTTAGTCCGTCCTCACACGGTGAAGGGCTACTAGCGGGGCTATGGCCGCCCCACCACGCACCCCGCGTCAGGACATTTTGCCGTTTTTAGCCCCACCCCTCTGTTAAAATTCGGCTAAAAGTGCTTTATATCGACCCATCCCAAAACCCATTTTTAACCATTTTTTAAAAGACCCAAACCCAAAAAAGACGCAAACATCACATTTTTACTTAGTTTTTTCTGCTGAACATGATCAAGAAACATTTCTACACATACCCTATACTAAAAATATTCATAAATTTTATGAATTAATGAACATTTTATCACTCGAAAGAGACCCAGGATGCATGAAAAAGCATGCATATCAGAGTTTATTTATGCGGTACGCTTCAGTAGTCAAAACGGCTAAATATGAGTATAACCACCCACTCAATATGAGTATAACCACCCCACTAAAGTCTAATGTAACCCCTCATGTGACCTCACGATTGAAAGCTGAAGATGTTAGCTACACGATGGTGTAAAAATTTATTACTTTAGTACACACAAAAATGTTCTATTTTGATAAAAAATAACCTTGAATCATTTCTTATCAGTTCTAGAAAATGTTCGAAGTGATTCGAGGTTATTTTTTTTTATCAAAATAGAAACATTCTGTGTACTAAAGTAATAAATTTTTACACCATCGTGTAGCTAACATCCTTAGCTTTCAATCGTGAGGTCACATGAGGGGGTTACATTAGACTTTAGTGGGGTGGTTATACTCATATCAAGTAGGGTGCCTATACTCATATCGCTCCGTCAAAACTGTGTCCAACATCTTCTTGTTAATGGTCCCTGTGTGATTAGCGGCCCCTTTTATTTCTTTTCCTCCCTATAACAGCCCTTATTCCCTTTAAAATAAATTTTTTTTCAAATTTTGAGTGATGAGCCTTTCCAAAGTGATTAACACATATGTTCTAGCCAAAAAAGTTCGTCCTTGAGCAACAAAAAACATCAACAAAGATGAGAAAAAGTTCCACTGTGTCAATTCCTGACACCTTTGAATCGACATGGAGAGACTTAAAAAAGTGTCGCATCATGGATGCTATCGCACAGTATCTCAAAATCGAATGAACAACACGGAACGTCCTCAAACACAAAATTTATTCAATATTCAAACAACAAAGTAAACACTTTTTTTAAATTCAATAGCTCTTGGGGTTGTGCTTCTTGAAGTAAATCTACCTGTTGTGTTCATACAGAGCTTGGAATCAACGATTTTCTGAACAGAACGTACCACTTCTGGCTTGCAGTCCGCAATCCAAATCGATATCTTGTCACCATGCGAGCAACATTGAGGATGCGCCACTGATATATTGGTCGAATTCATTGAACTGTCCCAGGAATGGCCATGAGCAGTTCGATCCGGTATTGATTCAACTTGTTGTGCTGCAAACAACAGATGTGAAATGAGACAAACACAAAACGAAATTTGGCCAACCTTACAAGCTCTGTCCACATGTATGAAGAGCACTCACCATTAATATTCTTCGGGTCTTCCACATTGGCTTGATTCCCTCTCGAATGAAGATGTAGTCGTCCCTAAAAAGGATAACTTCAGTAATGATCGCAACAAGTGTTCAGATAATACCATAGAGAAGCTGGTTGGCCGCGATGACGCGATACTGAAGAGCCCAGAATATCTTGATAGCATTGATCGAGCATAGCTTGTGAAGACAATCCGACCATTCGTTGCCCTAAAAACAATGAGGAAGTGAATATTGTTTTTCAAGGCAGACAAAGCGAGTTAAGCAAAGCAAGACAAACAGAGTATTTTCCAGAAGCTTCAAGCAAAAAGCTTGTTTAGAAATAAAGTTATCAATCTTTTATAGTTTACATTCAGAAGCATATCCTGGAAGAAACAAGCTTACAGGCTGTGCCGCAAGCAATATCGTTGACAAAAAAGTTCTACGCCAAATCCAGAAAGCCAAACAAGTGCAACATTATGAAGTTTATAATGTGTACCGCTGTAGTAGTTCATGTATAAATGAGTAACTTCAAGCGCAAGAGCCTAAGAGCTGAAAAGTTGCACATTTCGACAATGCAATATTCGAAAAAGAAAACAATTGCCAATCATTTCGGCAATTGTATTGTCGAAAATGTGCAACTTTTTACCTCTTAGGCTATTGCTTCGCGAAGCTGCTGATTTTAAACATTGACCACCATTAGGTTATGATCTCTACTTTATTTGATGCTGAAAATCTATCATAGTGCAGTATCGACACTGTTTCACATTGCATTTTATTTCCTTGTCGCTCATTTGATGTTTTGTGTGTGTTTTTCAGTTATTTCGTTCTTTGCTATGCGTTTGGCTGAAAAGCATCAGGGAGACTTCGAGGCTTTCTCAAGTAAGCTACTTTTTAATTGTTTTCTTACCTAGTCATGTGTCCTTTCCGGTTCAGATGGCTGTAACAAGGCATCAAGAAAAGACGTCAATCTATGGAATACTGGCGTTATTAGATAAGTTTCAATTCTGAATGTCATCTTCATGCCTTCTTCTTTCTTTCGTCTTTGTTTTTTTCAGGTATTCAAGTGCTAATGGGATATTGCTTTTGCCTATTGGTCCCGATCGTTAATGAATGTGAGTTTTTCTACAATGGTTCAATTTCTATGCTTGATCTGTGCTGAAGGTACTAGTAGCACATATTTTTTCAATGGGTGTGGGTCGTGGGGGTCGCTCAAAGATTCGCTCTAAACTACAACCCCGGCTACTGAGATTCTCCTACTTAACGTATTTGTTCACAGGCTTGCATGGATTCGCCATTGGGTCTACACAATGCAGCATAGTACGTCACCAAGTCACACTTTTTGGAGATTAAATTAAACCAGGTCTGCGCGTCTTCAATAACACCGCCTCGACCACCATGGAGCTGATGGAGACATCATGATTGACGGCAAATTCGGTTGGATGCGGCTGATCCTTTTAATTTTGAGTGGTTTTTGGCAGTCTGATTTTCTACTAAAACTCAGGTATATGATCTAGACATTTTTCAACAGATCTTTTGCTTATTACACGAGGTCTCATTTATTCTGATTAAGGACATGGCTCTTAGCTTTCCGGTGGACAATTTTCTCTTTAAAGACTTTTTTAGCTATATTTGTGAGTATAGTGCGTGAGAGTAACCCTGACACAAAAAACCATTTTAAAAGTTTAGATAAAATACTTTTCGATTCGGAGTTATTTCCTAATTCTGATTTCAATCTTGACCACGAACCTCAAATTGCTAGAAAAGATGCAGTGTCTTACCTTGTCTATGAGTGAAAATTTGAAGTAATGAATGTTCATTTCTTAAAAACCTATAAATGAGAGACTATAAAAGTATTCCAGAGATTTTCCTCACCTTAGTATTCTTTCAGAATCTAACTGACAGATTATAAAGCTTCTCCATAGACTAAAGTGCACTTCTCGAACTTCGATATGTGAAAATTCTCTGGTACTGGGTGGTGATGTCCAAGTAGTGTTACCTGGGTATTAGTAGCACCCAGGTAGCATAGTGACCGCGCCGTACTTCGCCGTCCCAATTTTTTCAATCGCCGTCCTGCGTTTTTACTATATTTTCATTATGGACAGTTTTTATATTTACAACATACAATCAGTTTTTATTTTTATACTTAATTTTGGGCGACCGTCCAGTTTTCTTTTATATTCATTTTAAAAAAAATGGGACCGTCCTGATTTTACACAAAATTTCAAAAAAGTCGGTTAAATTAGGACGGTCCCATTTTTTGAAATAAAAATGAAAGAAAACTTGGACAGTCGGCCGAAAATTAAGTATAAAATAAAAACTGATTATATGTTGTAAAATAAAAAAAGCTGTCCATAATGAAAAATATGGTTAAAATGCAGGACGGCGATGAAAAAAATTAGGACGGCGTAAGACGGCGCGGTCACTATGCCAGGTAGTAGTACTCAGGTGAGCGTGTAGTAGTACCCAGGTGGACATGTCCCGGTTGTAGTACGCAGATGGTGGTATATTAGAATTATCATGTAGGGAGATGGATAACTGATATATCCAAGAATTTCCCCATACTTGTGTCCCAAAATTTGTCAAATCCCGAATGCCATCCCGAACGGAACCCTCAGGTACAACATCTCGGCTTTCTGTTGAGCACGAATTCGTGCCAAAAAGGTTTAGACCAAGCATTATTGTCAAATTGAAGGCGTAATGTTGCTTCGAGAGCTATTTTATTTCTTGCAACCTTATTTCTGGCAGCCATTATTGAAAAATACTAGCATCTGTGTATGCATATATTTAGTTAACAGTATAAGAAGAGTAAATTGTTTCATTTTTGCTAAAAAAAAGGCTGAAAATTTTTAGGTATGTTTAGCTTAAATTCAGCCAACTGAAATCCAGTCATTTTACAAGGATCTCGTACGGGGTCCTGCTGGGTAGGTTCACGATCCCGGTCCCGTCTCGATGCTTGAGAAAGCAGTTTATTCAAGTATGAGCATTATACACCACTTTCAACAAACAAATATCAACAGTTCCACGAGACCCCGGAATTTTATAACTTTTACAGGGTTATTCAAGAAATTGTAACACTTTCAAACTGCCATAACTTTTATCCCGGCACGATTTCGAAATTTTGTAAACGCAGATCGACTCAGAATTTCATGGCAATTTTTTTGGTATATAATGTCAAAATCACGATTTTCGCTGGTCCCCTGTGGTTTGGTCTTACCCATCCAGAGGCCATCCACAGACCAAGACCAAAACCACAGGGGGGACCAAGCGAAAATCGTGATTTTGACATTATATACAAAAAATTGCCATGAAATTCTGAGTCGATCTGCGTTTAAAAAATTTCGAAATCGTGCCGGGATAAAAAGTTATGGCAGTTTGAAAGTGTTACAATTTCTTGAATAACCCTGTATAATTTATGTCTAAACCCCGGTTCTATACGCGTTCGCGCCCACCCCAAAAATATGCCTTGGTCCCCCTAATGATTTTTTCGAAGTTTTTTCAAGTTTTGCCTTGGTCCCCTGTTGTTCGAAAATTTTATTTTTTCAATTTTTTCATTCACTTAATTTGTTTGTTTTTATACACGAATTTTATGGACAAAAAGATTTTCGTGCGATAAATGTTATGAAATACTGTTTACTTATTCATTTATACACAAAAGACATTGTCTGTCCTTGAAGAAAAAAATGGCGTTGCAAGCATTAAAATCGACTATCAGCCAATCACTGTCTGCAAATTACATTGTGAACACTTAAGACATGATAGAACACCGAAAAAAAATTAAAAAATAATTTTTTTTCTTCAAGGTCATTTAAAAAAAATTCGTGTTGCATCTTGTCCCTGCAAGGCTAATTTTTCTATTTTTTTTCCATGAATTGTGTTTTGTGAGTTCTGGATTAAGTGTGGCACATTCTGAAACAAGCTAGTCAGTTGATTGTGTAGATTATTGTAAAACTCACCAGTATGCACATTTGTTGCGTCTGCATTTTTGCCCTCCAAGCAATCCCGGTCCTTGTAGCATTTGCGCGTCTTAAGTTTGGTTGTTGCTGAACCACCACAAGCTCTGCAATGAGAAGCATACAATTTTTTCACTCTACAAAATTAGTCATAAAAACACGGACATTTTGAAAAAGCTTGCGTAGGTAGCTCCTTGCCCCATATATTTTCCCAGGAAAATCGATGACAATAATTAAGCTACTGGGAGCTCGTCCAATAAAGGAACGCAACCACTTCACACTAACAGACAGCAATGAAAAGAGATGCTACCACAAATTTCATGTTAAAATTTGAACTGAATTCTTTAGAAAATGTCCGTATTTTTTGACTAACCGTCTAATTTGGACAGGGGAGTGAGTTGTAAGCTTCACCTGAATACCGTCTATTTTTGTTTGGAATAATGTTCATGTTGTTTGAATATTTAGCACAATAAAGTTCATTCGACAGTTCATAGCAAGAATTTCTTCAGAATGACCGCAGCCTACCTTATTGGTCAAACCTTTTTGTACTCTATCAAGGTTTGTCCGTAGTCAAAAAACTCAAAATCTGAACCCGAATCTGTTGAGATCAGTCCAAAAGTATTTAGGGAGCTGAGATATCTTTCAAGTAGGTGAGTGGGTACGAATTTCTAGGTGGTCTACTCAAGATAGCTATATCCCAGCTCCCTGTAATTTTAATGACTTGAAATCAATAGGTTTAGGTTCAGGAAAACATTTTCGCATGCGAAGTTGCTATTCAAAAGACTTTTTAGCAAATATTTGATATTTTTTTCAGAAGTTAAAAAAATTGTCGAAAAAAGTGTCGCGTGTTGAGTGTCGCAAGTCAAAAACTGTCGCGAGTTGATAGTCGTCCCTAATTGCCGGCGAATCTCCTGCTAAGCGCGAAGTAATTAGGTGAATTACAGTGCTTTGCCTGCGCTTAGCCCGGCTCAGGCATTTATGCCCAATCCTGCTCTCGATATAACGTCATCCAAAAAGTTTTGTCCTGCCTAGGGTCTGACATTTTTCAACATTGATTTTAACGACTTTTGCCGAAACTAATTGGCCAGCCTGGTGTTAAAATGGCAAGTATTCCGATTTAACATTCATTTTTTCTAAATTGCAACAAGTTTGCCGAGAAGAACTGCATGTCTCGATATAAATTCGGCTGTAATCTACTTTAGACGTCCATAGTCGCTTAAGGCGTTCAAAAAATGGGGCGTCCAAGAACCTAAACATATAATGTAGTGGGTGGTTGTGCGTTCAGAACAAAAAAAGGGTAGTTCTATACAATGCTCACACACATACCTTCACTTAACTTTAGTAGTTAAGCAAACTTAACTACACGAAGGCCTAACTTTTTTCAAAGACCGTTTTTCGAATTGCTGTTTCTGCCAGTCTTTGTCTCTTGACGGGCAATTTTGTTTAGTGTATAGTGTCAAAAACACGATTTTTGCATGATCCTCCTTGTGGTTCTGGTCTGGTCTATGAGTGGCTCCTGGATGGTTAATTCGGAACACAGTGGGGACCAAGCAAAAATCGTATTTTTGACATTTTCCACTGAACAAAATTGCCCGTCGAGAGAAATATTTCAGCCCTCGGTTTGAAAATAAATTCTTATTGATAAAAGAAAATTGATGAAATAACATTTTGGGTCCAGAAAAAATTGTGGATTTGTTCAACTACAATTCCCATACCTTGCTTAAAGCAGCGATTTCAGCATGTGAAAATAATTTTTTTCGAATAAATTAAAATTAAAATTTCACGTGCTTAAAGAAATGTTTTTTTCATAGATCAGCGACGTTTAAAAATAAGAAAAAGTAGGGCGGTGGAAGTCGCCTTACTCATCAGATCTGGCAATGTCAAGCAACATTGGGCTCGTCTAGTAGATTTTTTATATTTTGAACGAATTTTGCTGCAAACGATAAATAATTCGAAAGCATTGTTGACAAAATTAGTTGGTCCCGCGCGAATTTAAAATCACAAAATGGATATGCTTATCAAGTTGCATGGTCCTTTAAGCAAAGCTGACTTGCATCAAGCATCGACCTTTGAAAAAAGCCACTCACCTGATTCATCCCGTGGCAAAGTTATCGAGAGTCTATTCCTGGCATCTTATCATTCTAGATTTATCTTATCTTTGATAACATCCTAGAGCTGGTGTCCTTGAGCAATTTATCATTACTTTTAATGAGACAAGACGTGCTTAATTCCTCGTGACAAATTGTGACAAAGCGAACTCTAAAACTTCTCATAGGAAAGAACTGTTTACGCTTACGATTAATGTACAAGGTGTCCCGAAAAATTGAAACACTTTGAATAGTCATGACTTTTTGCATGGGTCGAATTCCGAAATTCTGTAAACGCAAAACGACTCAGTTTTTCATAGGATTTAGAATAGAGAAGGACCTAAAGTTGAAACGAACCGAGCAAGAATCGTGCTTTTTAAAGAATCGTGCTTTTTACTCGATCGGCGTTGACAGATTTTAGAATTTGATCTATAAAATAGTTATGCCTTGAAAATGGTCTCGAATTTCGCTCGTGAAGGTTGAGTGTGAGCATTTAATAGAACTACCTTTTTTGTTGTAAACGCACAAGCACCCCACTACATTATATGTTCTAGGCAGCTGTCAAATTTTGATATAGATTGCTTTTAAGAACTATTCTTGGTGGGTTCGAGGACATCTGCCTGCAGCGTTAATTATCGACGGAGCTTTTGAAACAAAGCAATAAAAAGAGGAATTGCTTATAAAGATGCATTACAAAAGGTGGAACGTTTTGATCAGCATGATCGGTCAGACAGCTGAAGCTGTTAGAGTGGTGACGCTTTCTCGTCTACGGAAATGGGTCAAACCTGCAGTTGGAAGGCTCATGGCGTTGCCGGCCGCTGCCGATTTAGACCACGGATTATTTTTTCTGGTGAACAACGATTCAAAAATTGCACGTGAACATATATGTACTATGATGAGAAAGATAAGGTGGCAAGGAGAAGCATGGTTCAAGCGTCTTTCTTTGTGCTTAAAGGTATTTTATCAAGTATACTTTTCACATTATTCACACTTTCGTTTAATAATCAAGGCGCTGCTTACAACTTTCTCAAAACTGAGAAATCCAAAAAGTTCTCTTAGGTTCTCAAGCACTCTGCGAACAGTACCCTTCTCTAAAGCACGGTCATGGTTTGTTTCACGAAAAAACAAATTGTCATTCGAATAATTTTCTTAAAATGTTGAGTTCAACGAAATTTTAACCAATGTCTGAAATAACTATTTTTTATTTTTCATTCTCGTCTACGAAATGGGTCGAACCTGCAGTTGAAAGGCTCATGGCGTTGGCGGCCAATGCCGATTTAGACAACAGACGTATTTTTCTGGTAAACAGGGATTCAAAAATTGGTACGTGAACATATATGTACCAATGATGATAAAGATGAGGTGGCAAGAAAAAACATGGTCAAGCGTCTTTCTTTTGTGCTTAAAGGTATTTTTTTTATATATTTTCACATTATTCACACTTTCGTTCAATAATAAAGACGCCTGCCTACAACTTTCTCAATCTGTGAAATCCAAAAAGTTCATATAAGGTCTTAAAGCCTTCTTAACCCTTTTTCTAATGTTGCTGATGCTGAATCTGATTTTCAAGAATGCAAATCTGCGACAGGTATCGATGCTTTAGGTATTTCAAAAAAAAGAGCATGGGTCATTGGACTTTTTTCACGAAAACCCAAAATTTTCAGTGAAATCTCATTTTCGAATTCACAAAAAGAATCGGGCACTTAAAGACGATAAGCTTACTTTTGGTTGCCTAGATTTGATGTGAACTGTCCTCCACTGTGTGTTGGAAAAAGATATAATATTGTTGTAAACGCTTAAAAAAGGAACATTTCCTGAAAAGAATGCAAAAGTGACCGGGACACATCCGACAGTGTGCAGCAGAAAAGTGAAGAGAAGGCGGACAGTGTGCAGCAGGAGAGTGAAGAGAAGGCGGACAATGTGCAACAAGAAATGGAAAAAAGTGAAAAATACTCTAAACACGTTTGCATTCGAATAGAAGAGCACCGCCATGAGGTAGATGTATAGTCAACTATATGCGTGTCGTCTACGTATTGGTTTGGTATGTCAATAAATTTTCAACTACATCGGCGCCTTCTGCCTACTCACCTAAATCTTTATTTTCATTCTTTTTTTCATATGTATAAGTTGCTAAAACGTATTTTATTGTTTATAGCATAAAATTTATTGAAAAAAGGCTTGAAAAACGAGTTAAAATATTAAATGATGAGCACTAGGCGCAAATAGCGTCTAATTTTCGAACTTGTTATAGCACAATTTCTTAATTAAAATTTCAGGTAATTATCTTCGCAGGTCCTCATCTCTGCTTGAAGCTCAAGAAAGATCTCAATGAGAACAATTTCTTTTGCAATGCCATCAAAGACTCAGATGACGATAATCAACTAGAAGAGATTTTTAATTTCGACGAGTAATTCAAAATGTATTTTTAAATTATAAAAACAATTTTTACTTTTTGATTGAAATTTTTCAGAGCATGCTTGTTGTTCCTGGCCATATCTGTTTCGGGCGTCTAAGCGGAAAATCGATTGGCTCATCGACTTTAGTCGTCCACCTAGCACTCTTATTAGAAATAGAGTAAGCATATTATCTAACCTACCTATCAAATTATCGACACTACTCGGTAATACTCGCGCTGTGTAGGTGAGGGTGAGTGAGCTCTAAGGTGCACACCCACATACCTTAGACACAGATCACTCGAAGGTGACTCTGGATGCATGAAAAAGCATGCATACCAGAGTTTCTACAGGGTGTCTCAAAGGGTTGTATAGTATAGGGTGTCAAAGTATAAAGTGTCTCAAGGATATTTTGAGTCCTCACCGCGGTCGATTTTCAACTTTTCTGATGATCTCCTTCACTACATTGAAAGTTCTTCACTGACCCGAGTGATTGCGACAATTCTTATTGACGTCATATACTTTTCCCTCTTGTATACTCTATATACTCTTCCTTAATTGCTGGGTTCGTGAAGAGGCTCTATGCTTAGATAACTCACACTCTGAGCGTTACCTAAAATTCATATTGCGTCGCAAACACACTACGAATACATTTTTTTGATAAAACATGGCAAAAGGCGGTGAAAATGAAATAGTTTTACACAAAATATCGATTTTAAAAATTCTCCCGCGAATTCCGAAAATTACACAATACTTTGAGACACCTCTAGCCTCACTATTCAAATATATGTTCAAGATCATTATTTTCAAGACCAAAATTTTGTGTTTTAGCATACTTTTTGTCCATAACTCGAGCTGAAAATATTTTTTAAAAAATCAGTCCCGTCAAGGGGTGAAAAATTCATATTGCATATTCTTCTACTCACCTAAATCTTTTATTTTATTCTTTTTTCATATGTATAAAAGTGCTAAAAACGTAATTTATTGTTATAGCATGAATTATTTAAAAAAGCTTAAAAAACGAGTTAAAATATTGGATTGGTGAGCATAGGCGCAATAGAGTCTAAATTTTCAAACTTGTTATAACACTATTTCTTAATTAAAATTCAGATCGCGGTGCTGACAATATTGCACGGATTTGCTTCACAAACATGCTGTGTAACGACCCTAAAATGCAAAAATTCAGCAAAAAGGAAAAAAACTTCTCAACGTGCCATCCTGAAAGAAGCCAGCTCTCCTTTACAACTTGACACTGATAACTGATCGCAACTAGCAGAAACCTTCCAATTACGTGAAGATGAAACATAAAGAAGGAGACCAAAAGGAATGGACGATTGCATAAAATGATTACATAAACAAATATCGCCGTAAAAATCAGCCAGAAAAAAGGGGCGAATTAGTAAAAACGACACTTAAAATATCGGCGAAATTTCGTCGCGGCGAAAAATGGTCCGCTAATAATGTCGCGCGAAATAATTGTCGACGAAAAATGTCGGCAAAATATGTCGGCGAAATAATTGTCGGCAAAATATTGTCCGGTACCGCTAATAAGGGGCATGAATATAGTCAGAAAACTGTTTTCAGCATTTTAAAATAAAAATAATAATGTTATGAAAAATTGAGTATAAGACTTTCAATGATATATGATTAAAGGTGTATTAATAATACTTTATGAAATAGGCAGAATACTATATCTTATTTATTAAGATCTAGTATTCGATCTAATTAGCTAGGTCAACCAAAACCACCTTGTCTGGGTTTTCATCAAAGTTTTTTAGTACGTAGTTTTAAACCTAACAAATTTCGTAGGCAAAATTTTGATTTAAACCTTTTTCAAATAGTACCTTTTTCGGTGCTGGTTTTACTATTTTTCCGCACCACTTTAATATAATGTTGGTTATGGTGATTAAGGTAACCATAATCCTTTCAACGAATCCCACCTCATCCTAATTACACCACCGAAACATTTTCAAAATAATAATAAATTGGTGGTAGAAAAACCCAAGTTTATCTATAAACCAAAAAATATTGTGTTCGAAAAGACCGGAGTAAGAGCGGAGCCACCTGACAAACCTACTTAGACACTTTCGGTATTTCTACGTTGATGTCAAGTTCTTTATCTTTTTTAAAAATATATAAGTTTAATTAAAATATTTCAAATGTCATGGTTGGTTTTCAGCATCCGTGAGGTTATTTGAAATTTTTTCAAGCATTTTTTATCACTTTCACTGGTAAAAAATAAGCAAGACACTTTCCATAGTGGAATTGCTGTTCTGGTCCTATTTTGGAAATTTTTCTTCGAGACCATAGGGGGTCCAAAGCTGATTTTGTAGAAAATTATTTTTTTCATTTTTTTAGCTTTTTTTTTAAATATTTTATTTTACGTATTTTAAACTAAAATAGACAGAAAAAATAAGAAAAAATTGTAAATACAAAAAAAATACAAGAAAAACTAGTGAACTTAAGATAGACGATTTTTACACCAACTTTAGTAACTTTACAGTTGGTATGTTTTACACCACTATCACCATGAGGGCGCTTCAAAGTTGCCAAACTCACAAGTTAAAATATATAAATGGTGGAAATTAGTGAAAAATATACCAACTGTTAAAATTAACAGTTCGTGTAAAGAAGACCAAATTTTTGTTGACAAGTAGTGCTGTAACACGACTGGCTGGCACCTGCTGGTACACTGCTCGATGCCGACATTTTATGAGGATGATACCGGTGCAAGCATTTCTTTGACTGGCACTTGTCTTATCAGGCTTGCAATTTTTTGGTTCGGTTCTTTACTAGTACAACCTCTATTTATCTCCCAGCCCTCATTTTTTGACTAGGATTTCATAGTTAATGACTTTTCGATTGACAATTTCGAACCTTTAAGGGGTTGAAAACTAATCACCCGTGGAGATTGGTAGAGGTTATATTTTTTTAAAATAAATAGCGAAAAATTGAAGCTATGCTACTGTTATAGTGCCGAAATTTCAAGACGTCGGTAACAGTGCTGGTGCTCCCAAATGCACCCAAGGCACTGCACCACCCGGTTTCGGTTCCGATGCCTGCCGGTCACATTATACAGTTGAACAAAGATAACCGGACAGTGATGTATTTTTGCGATATTTCGCTCTGGCTCTGGATCGAAATCGCAATTTGAAAAAATTTGCTGTGGCTTTCGCTCCGGGCTCTAGAGTTGAAAACATTTGCTCCGGCTCTTGCTCCAGGGCTCTCCACTTTGCAATACAGACAGAATACAAGCCTAAAAACTGCCAAGACTTTACACACTTACGACTGGATACACTTTTTTATTACATGTCCTTTGCTGACTTGCAAATATAGTCAAAACGCCTTTTATTCCTTTTTGTAGCTTGGAAAAGATGTTTGATCCGTCCTAACATACACTTGCCTACCTTGCGCCTAAGCACAAGCCTAAAACAGGACGCGAGAGGGATTGGCCAGCTAGGCTATACCCCCTCCCCGTCAGAAAAATTTGGGTTCACACATGCCTAAAAACCATGTAGTTATAAATCATTTCAGTTATTATGGCCAGATTTAGGTCTATAAATTCGGTTTCAGGCAAATATTTAAAAAACTAATTAGTGTGGCATGCCCAAGTATCGCCTGGGAATACCTTTTGATATTTTCCCCAGAATTTGGGTATTACTTGGACTTATCCTACAAAATATATTTGTGTATCGATCGTTGTATTCTGTTGTTCATATACCTTTGTCTAATAATATTTGTGCACTTTTTCCTCAAATGCTTGTTATCATCCTCTCTTCCCCTTTTCCTCCAATCTAATTGACTCATCAATTTGCTACCATAAAAAGTACATTGAAGGCTATAAAGCCTTGGAAAACAATCATTGTTATGTTCAATTCTTCCTTATGCTAACCGAAAAAATGTCTCGCAATTCTATTACTGTGATTTTTCTTTTGTTGGTAAGCACACTTTTGCACTCGATTCAATGTGTACGTAATCCTATTTCTAGTGTGCTGTGAGAATTGCTGTTGGCGGAAAATGTAGCGACAATGGCCAATGCAATTACCCAGATTCTGTATGCGAGTTTGGAAAGTGCACCTGCCACATTTCAATGGACTGCTTTGGCAGTGAGGTCTGCAGCATGGGAAGATGCAGAGGTAACAACAATTTACAATACGCGGTTTTCAACAAGGAGGAGTTTCAGCCAATGGTTTTTAAGTAACACGGCCTTGCAATGCAATTTTATACTCTTTGCTTGGCGCAGCGGTGGAGTGTTCTGACACATGCCAAATCTTTAACTAATTTTTCAGTACAATAAAATTAATGGTAAGAGCGAAGCCCATTTCAAGGGATCGCTTAGATAAGTATTTTAAAAAAATCTAAAATTTCAGTGAAAAAAAACGCGCAAAGTAGGGCCAATTTATGGTATTATCTACTTTAGGCGTCCAAGATGAGTTTAGGCGTTCAACGTAAAATCAGGCGTCCACAGGACTCAAACAAATTATATTATATATAAATAAATTAGGCATTCAATGCTTTTAAAAACAACTTTTTAATTTTTAACATCATATATTATTGGTCATAGCATACCATCTCAGAAATAATCTAATACTGCATCCAGGGTTTGCAATGTGGGGTATTTTGTATTGGGTGATCTTCACATGAGTTTCAGAAGGCATAAGTTTTAGGGGGTGGGTTGGTATTATATACTAGGGTCACAAATGCATATAGAGACTCTTTTGCCCAGCTCCAGTGACCAAAACAGGGTAGATACCTTTTTGTAGTTCCTTTGTTATTATTTTAAACCGACATTTATATATATCAATAACATGCTTTTTTTCATATGGACGCCTAAATTTTTATTGGACGTTTAATTTTTTTCTTGGACGCCCCATTTTTTGGACGCCCAAAGCGACTATAGACGTCTTAAGTAGGTTACAGCCGAATTTATATCGAGACATGCAGTTCTTCTCGGCAAATTTGTTGCAATTAAAAAAAAGAATGGTAAAATCGGAATACTTTTTAACACCAGTGGCCAATTAGATTCGGCAAAAGTCTTTAAAATCAATGTTGAAAAAATGTCAGACCCTAGGCAGGAACAAACTTTTTGGGATGACGTTATATCAAGGCAGGAGTGGGCATAAAATGCCTGAGCCGGCTAAGCGCCGGCGAAGCACTGTAATTCACCTAATTATCTCGCGCTTAGCAGGAGTTTCGCCGGCAATTAGGACGACTATCAACTCGCGACAGTTTTGACTTGCGACACTCAACTCGCGACACTTTTTTCGACAATTTTTTTAACTTCTGAAAAAAATATCAAATATTTGATAAAAAGTCTTTTGAATAGCAACTTCGCATACGAAAATGTTTTCCTGAACCTAAACCTATTGATTTCAAGTCATTAAAATTACTGGAGCTGGGATATAGCTACTTTGAGTAGACCACCTAAAATTCGTACCACTCACCTACTTTGAAAGATATCTCAGCTCCCTAAATACTTTTGGACCTGATCTCAACAGATTCGAGTTCAGATTTTGAGTTTTTTGACTACGGACAAACCATGATAGAGTAAAAAAGGTTTGACCAATAAGGCAGGCTGCGGGTCATTCTGAAGAATTCTTGCTATGAACTGTCGAATGAAATTTATTGCGCTAAATATTCAAACAACATGAGGCGAAATCATTTTAAAATTTATTCAAAACAAAAATAGACGGTATTCAGGTGAAACTTACAACTTACCTCCCTGTCCAAAGTAGAGGTTCGTCAAAAAAATACGGACATTTACTAAAAGAATTTCGTTCAAAATTTTAACATGAAATTGTGGTCGAATTTCTTTTCATTGCTGTCTGTTTAGTGTAAAGTGGTTGTGTTACTATTTGGACGTTGTGTTTTTCATTCGACGAGCTTCCAGGTAGCTTAATTACTGTCATCGATTTTCCTGGGAAAATCGATGGCGCAAAGAGCTACCTACGCAAATTTTTTTCAAAAATATCCGTATTTTCATGGCTAACTTTGTAGAGTGAAAAATAGTATGGTTCTCATTGCAGAGCTTGGTGGTGGTTCAGCAACAACCAAACCTAAGACGCGCAAATGCTATAAGGACCGGGATCGCTTGAGGGCAAAAATGCAGACGCAACAAATGTGCATACTGGTGAGTCTTTTTCATAACTTGAAGTCTTTTTCATAACTTTTCATAATTTTCATAACTTAAAAAACATATTTTCATAACTTGAACCAGCCACTTGAACCAGCTAACAAATGATTTTGAATTTTTTTTCATAAAAAACGCGAAAATTCATTCATGAAAATACATAATTATAACACATAAATACTTTATCTAGGACTTATCAAGGTCTTAATTACATTTATCATTTTTCTTCGAATTTCAATCAAAATCATATAAAATTACTTATTATCATCATATTATCACATGCTTATTATTCAATCTTGTACAAATGCTCTCATTTCATGAATTTTCATCCACAAAGGTATTTTATTGATACATTTATTCAAAATATAAAATTTTTCGAGAAAAAAAAGTATAACCTCTTTAACTCAAACCAGCCAAGTAACTTATTCTTCAATTTTTATTTATTCACACTTTCTCCATGAAAATACATTATTATTCATAAAAACACAAATGTGATTTAATACATCTTTTTATACAAATTATTGTGTTTTAGAAAAATTTCATTTACAAGAATTCATAAAACTATAGCTTTTTTTACGTTGAAATTGATCACATATATGCTGAATATTTTGTGTTTTATGCATAATTCAGATGTTTTTATTGACCAAAAAAATTTCGTGAATGAGTGGTCCAGAACCGCCCTTATATACTACTTGTATTCATCTCGCAACGTACAAAAGAAGTATGGCCGGAATCAGAAAGCTGCTTGCCAGGGAGATGAAACTAAATAATGATGTACGTCTTGAAAGTCTTTATTCTTAAAAGAACCAAAGCTTTTAGTACAAGGAAAAACTGGACAAACGGAATTCTTCGGATGTTGAATTCATGGATATTTCGATGATATCAGACTCGTCGCTAGGAATATGACTGTAGTGGTTCGTCACATTACTGTTTCACTGATGTTGATTAGGTTTTTTTTTTAGTCCACCACGCACCCAAACGTAACTTCGGAGGTCAATAATTTCGGTACGTGTCAATTGTTCCCGGCGACCGATTGTTTCCTAAAAGGGACAATTGTTCCCGCATATATAAAATGACCGATTGTTCCCGGCCTATGTAAAAGGGACAATTATTCCGGCATATGTAAATGACCGATTGTTCCGGCGACCGATTTTTCCCGGGTCATATAAAAGGGACAATTCTTCCCGCTAATAAAGACAGTTTTCTTTTTCAAGTTTTTGATAAGCTTGTTTTAAGCTAAAATGAAAAATATGTTACTATCATAAGTGGTGAAGCAGAGCTGTACTATTTTTTTTTATAATTCTGCGGATCAGTGATGCCATTTTCAACTGTTTCCTGAAATTTATGAAATTAATTGCCGAAAAAAATCTTCTTACGAAAAATTTGTTACGAAATTTCATTTTAAAAAATTCGCGCTTACGGAAATATTTCTTTCCAAACTTCGCACAGCCATTTACTACCTTTTTTAAAAAAAGACACAAACTTTTACATTTGTAAAAAAATTATTTTAGCTACTTATAAAATTTTCGCATGAAGAAACTATCACAAAGCAGAGTAGCGCCCAACAGGCGCAGCTACGCTCGTGTTTCATAACTAACGAAAAAATATCCCGTTACCGCAATGGTTAAAAGTAATCCTTGATACTTTATATTTCAGCACCTGGAAAATTGAATAATTTTCGATTAAAATAACCTTGATTCTAAAATGTTGATCAAAGAATGAAAAGTTTCTGTCCGAGAGACGGTTTTATGAGGAACATGATAGTATGTATACTATTTAAGAAACATAATTTCTAGACGAAATTTCAGTGAACCACAAAAATTAATATATGAATTATATTAAAACAGTGTCTATAACACGCAACTTTTTAATTTTGGTCGAAAAACAGAGTGACAAGATTTGTTTCAAACAAAAAGAATTTTTGCATTTTACCAAAATAATATTTTAAAGTTGGATTGAAATGCATATAAATGACTCGTTTTCTCATTCACTTATTTTTTTTCAATTTATTCGATAACTCTTAACAAAGACAAAAACAACTCATGCTTTGCTCACAGTGGTTGGTCGAGGTTGATATGAGCGGGAGCACGGTCTATGTCGAGGTCGTGGTCGAAGTCGATATCACATCGACCAGGTCGATATTCGATTTCTTCAAATCATTTCTTGTCATGTGGAAATTGTTCGGCACGATACAAATCGCGAGAAATTAAAAAATTGATCGTTCGATTACCCCAAATTTGTCATTTTTTAAATTTTTTCGTCCTGATGACCTCGATCGTGACATCGACCGCGACCACGACCTCGACCAAGGAGTGTGAGCACGATCGACCTCGGACCGCGACCTCGACCAAGGGCTGCAAGCCAAGGGCTCGTAGTTTTACTATTTTCAACGTTTTTTTGATAAATTTTGCACCTAAGAGGATTCGAACCAGCAATCTGGATCATGATTAAATAAAGCTTACAACAATACTTTGCTGTAGAGTTACCGAAAACCCATCAAAATATGGCCAAAGCCAGAAATGACTGTTTTGGGGTTCACCAAAAGAGGGTATTGCTTTTTTGCAAAAAAGCCAATGAGCTTATCAGAATTTTAGTCGTTGGGCTGAAAGGCTCAGTATTCCACACTTAAGCCCCGTTTCCAATGAGCGGATTTTCCATTCACTCTCACTCTGACTCGCACTCTCAGTGTGTACCCAACAGAAAAAAATTGCCTCTGAATCTGATTTTCACGCTCACTCTATTTAGTGTACCCAATGAGTTTTTTTAATCTCACTCTCACTTTCAGTATAAATTCGCGGGAATTTCAATTTTTCAGTCCAAACCATTCAAATCAAGTGGTCATCCACTTGTAGCGAATTTTATTTATTTTTTCGGTCTCCAAAATCTGTTTTCTGGACTAATTAGGGCATGCTGAAGATGGTTTGATAGAGCTAAAATGACGTTTTGTAGGATATTTCTTGAGCTTTGGTCAAACCGAGTTTTGGCAAAATCAATTATTGCGTAATACTCGAAAACACCATAGAAAACCTCATTTTACTCTTATCAAACCATCTTCAGCGTGTCCGAATCAGTCCAGAAAACAGGTTTTGAAACCCGAAAAAGTAAAAAAATCGCTCCAAGTGGACGATTACTTGGTTTAGTTGGTTCAGACTAAAAAGTTAAAGTTCCGGCAAAGCCTTCTCTACTTTTCAAGATTGCTCAGAACCCACTCCAGATTGGCCAAAAGACAAAAGTAATTGTTGTAATTGACCAGGATTCCACACCAATCCATCCTGAACAACTCTAAGCCATCCCAATCTGGAATTCTGGCCGATTAAGCTCATCGAACTGAAATTCTGATCTTCTCAATCGATTTTTCACGAAAACTTTACCCTTTTTAGTAAACCACCAAAAAACGAATTATTTTTTTTTTTTCGCCACTCTGGAGTGGGTTTTGAACGATCTTGCAAGAAGAGAGGGTGGTGTAGTGCATCATATACTCATAAGTGAGGTTTCTGGTTATAAACCCTATAAGTGCAAAATAACTTTAAATTTTCGCATTAGGTTTAGGGAGTTGTGAGTGTGGTTACGGGTGGTTTGGATTAGTGTTGAGGGATGGGGGTCGAGCGAGAATCGAGAACGAGAAAAGCAAAATTTTCAAGACGAAAAATGTGAATTCCTCGAAATTTTTCTCGTCTCTAGCCCAACACTTATTTGAAGCGGTTTAGGACAGTGTGAGAATTCTGAATATTTTCGGAATAAAAATAGTCCCACGCGCATTAAACATTTGAATTCTCGTTGTTGACAACTGCAATGGTCCTTTTAAACTACCCAAAGCACACGATTCAGAGCGATTAATCTTATCCGGCTGAAATTTTGATCCGCTCAATCAATTGTTTGCAAAAAGTTTAAACTCCCTTCAGCAAACACCCGAATATATATCTTGGTTTTCAAGGCATAAAGGTTGAATTTTGACGCAAAAAGCGTTTCGGTGAAACAGGCAAAATTCTTGGCAAAACGACCGCTTAGCAAATCGACTACTAGCAAAATACCACTTAAATTTCGGGTACAGCCACAAATCACTTGAAAGCGACTCTGGATGCACAAAAAAACATGCATACCAGAGTTTATTTATGCGGTAGGCCCCAGTTAACCAAACTATCTTAAACATCTTCTTATTAGTGGCCCTCTGTGATAAGTGGACCCATTTATTCCCTATCCGTCCCTATACAGCTCGTATCCCTCTCTTAAAAAAAAAAGCGCCAATTTAAATTTTTGAACTTTCGAGTTAAAGGGGTATACCAGCGCGTTACACTGCAATTAAGGCGGCGACCAGCAATTTATTTTTCTCATGGCCGTTTTCTATAAGCGTTCTGCCTGATCCGACGAATGTTTTCTGCCTACTTTTTAAAAGTCGGATAAGGTCATAAATATTAGAATTGACATGAGACGAGTGAAAACAAGGACGCTTTGGAAAACTTGCTGCTCCCGCTTTTAAAGGGGCATGCTTGTCGCCGGTGGGAATATTTTGAAAGGCGGGTACCAGGTCAATTCAAACGAGGCTTTTTTTTAATAAATTTTAGTTGGGTACCCTCCAGGGAATAAGTAAACAAATAAACTTTCTTTTTTTAATAGCATCGGTGGCCCAGTGGGATAGCGGCGGCGGACTGCGAACGTTGGTCGTCGGTTCGATTCCCACTGGATGTATATTTTTACCTAGACTTCACTAAAATTCGTCAAATTAATTCTCATTTGAATTTCGCTGGTACCGCCTTTCAAAATATTCCCATCGACAACGAGCATGCCCCTTTAATTTGCGGTGTTACGCGCTCGTATACCCCTTCAAAGGAACATCGCCGTTGATGACAATAGCAATTTCGAGTTTTTGAATTTGCGGAGGACAGCCGAAAATGCGGAAAATACTTTTGCGAATTATTTTTTATCTTCATCTAAAATAATTTTTATGTATTAGATGAGGCGAATCAACAGTTATGTATATAGGTTATAGCTCAACGGGAGTCGGTTAAGTCGTCCGATCTGGCAGTGTCAAGCAACGCTAGGCTCGGCTAGTAGACGGTTCTTAGTTTTGAACAAATTTAAATCGCAAACAAAAAATAATTCGAAACATATTTTCGCAATAAAAGCGCCTGTCCCCCGTCAATTCAAAACTCGAAATCGCCATTGTCATCAATGGCGATGGTCCAAAACAATAAGGAGGCTCTTTGCGGATGCTTAAAAAGACCTTACTCTTGAAAATGCCCATAACCCATAATCTTTTTTTAATTTTTCAAAAAATATTTTTTTGGTGCCATCGTGTAGCTAAGATTCAGGGCCACAGATGAGCCAGATTTTGTTCAGTGATTTGAAAAGTCGTTGGAAAGCTGAGATTCGGGGCTGAACGATTATGCAGAATTTAATACAAATTGATGAAATTCAAAGAAAAAAGAGGTCACAAAAAGAAGTAAATTAGGCGGAGAAAAACGCATTTGAAAACACCACAGATTAACTTTAAAAATTAATGTTCGCAATACTTGGAAAAATATTTGCACGAATATTCAGATGTCAAGACCTTCGAATCTTAGCAGCTCATCAAGCCGCGGTTAGTCAAATCTAATAAAAATGTTGGAGGCCATACAAACAGACTCAAGGAGAGGAGCTAAATTTGGTTTGTGTTGGAGCAGGGTGTAATACTTACTGATTACCTCAGCATCAGCCGCCTGAGTTGAGAAATATTTTTCTCAGCCTCAGCCATCAGCCAGCTCAAAATTTCACCTCAGGCTTCAGCGTCATTCACAGTCGGCTGATGGCTGAGTTAAGCTCAGCCGGTGACTCAAATTTGACACTTAGTAACAGCCTGGACGAAAACTTCATCACTAAAGTTTTTTACTGAACACTTCGTAACGTCAGAAAACAACCAGATAAAAGTCGACAGAAAAGCCAAAATTTGATAAAAAAAACTTTCCCCAGCCGCTGATTCCAACAATTTTGTTGCTCCACCTCAGCCGTTCAGCTAGGCCGAAAACTGGCCTTAGCCTTCAGCCTCAGCTATCAGCCGGGCCATATATTTTAACTCAGCCGGATGATGGGCTGAGTTTAAACTCAGCTGGCTGAAGTCAGCCGGCTGAGATACACCCTGGTTGGTAGTGTATGCACTACCGCAAGTTTTGTACTTTCGGTGATCTTTTAAGTTTTTTTTATTTTGGTAAAATAATGTTTTTAAAAAATAAATAAGCCCTGTATGAATTACCTTCTTTTTCTCCAAAAATAATCAAGAACACCATTTTGAAAACTTTTTTTGCTTTGGAATTCTCAGTCCTGTGTACCGATTTTGCTCCAATAACGCAATAGCTCTTTTATAAAACGTCCTGATTTCCATTGGCCAAATCCAGCTTGATCTATATGTTCTGAAAAAATGAATACGTGATCAAAATCGTAACAATAATATCGAATATAACACTACCAACACCTTCCCTCCAAGCTGTTTATCTTATAATCGATTTTTTGTTTCTTTTTGCCTTTTGATAAAATCACATAAAAATTAATGAACTTTTTTATTATAAAACACACTGTAAGTGTTATTTTTCATAAAAAAATTTCAGAGCAGTGAATTAAATATGACATTCCTTGAAATCGCTTCGAGAAATTGGTTTAATTAATGATCAAAATCGACTTGAACTTTTTTGAAAATGGGGGAGTTTTTTTTAAACACACTCTATATTGCAATTGAAGGGGGTGTATGCTAAGGCTAAGACTAAAATATTGAATTAATCGTTGACGATTTTTGTAAGCAACATTCAAAAAATTTGTTGATCCTTGATCCAGTGCTAAAGATTATGGCACTACGCAAAGTGGGTTCATTAATCGGTGTGAGCAGTGCGGAAGGATCGAAGGGTTGACTCCGAGCTCTGTGTTCCTGAATGCACCGTTCCTGGCAGCTACTCTTTTGCCAAAAGGACTCTCCTATACATGATGGTGCTGTAATTATTTATGTACACGAGTTTGGTGCAAGGATTTTATATGCTAGGGTGTTCTTGGATGTGGAAAAA